>APFE031729433.1:235001-418730 GCA_000404065.3 Pinus taeda | reverse complement strand
GTGCTGAGCTATGAAGGAGATGAGCAGGTAAAACGAGCAAAACTTCAAACCCTCAGAATTCAGTATGAAAATCTCAAGATGTACAATGATGAAAGTGTGGCTAACTATTTCCTTCGTATAGATGAGATTGTTAATTGCATGAAAAATTTGGGTGAAGAAATAAAATAGGCTGTTGTGGTTGAAAAGGTTCTAAGATCTTTATCTCCTAAATTTGAATCAAAAGTTTCTGCAATAGAAGAAAAGGAGAATCTACAGAAAATTACCATGTCGCAACTACACGGAATTCTAACTGCTTATGAAATGAGGAAAGGAGGACCATCAGAAAGGAGAGAAGTTGCATTCAAGGCTTTAGGTAAAGGAGATTACTATGAGTCAGGACATATGTCAGAAGAAGAGGAAGAATCAAACATTGTCAAGAACCTTCAACGGGGTGCTGGAAGATTCAGAGGTAAGTTGCCCTTCAAATGCTTTGCTTGTGGAAGAGTCAGTCACTATGCTGCCAAGTGTCCTCATAAGTTTGACAAAGGTAAGGAACCTGTTAGATGGAACAAGAAACAAAACGTAAGTAAGAAAAGCTACTACACTCGTGAAGACAGTGAAGGACTCTCAAATAGTGATGAAGATGAACGAGGTAATAACTATAGACTTTTAATGGCTTTTGAAGATGATGATTTTATGGATGCTATAGATGAAGAAGGTCTTTATGAAGAGATTTCTAAAATCAAAATTTGTTTAGAAGAGAAAAATATGATTATTGATACTTTGCAATTTCAACTAGCTGAAAGTGAAAAACATCATGAAAAGTTAGAATGTGAAATTGTGGGACTTAGAAAAGAGATTGAGAAAACTAAAGCTCTTAATATTAGATTTGTTAAAGGATCTGAAACGTTAGATGATATTATCAAAGTGCATCGTTCTCCTCTAATCAAGACAGATCTGGGATATACTGAAGAAGCAACTCAAGTGCAAAAACCATCCACCTCCAAAAGTTATCTTGATGCAGCAAGGAGGAGTGAGCAAAGGCCTAATGGAGATCACCAGGTAAATTAGGGACATTTTTCTTCAAGAATGAACAGAGATCACCAAGTAAATGAGGGGCAATATGCTTCAAGGATAAACATAAGCTACAACAGACCACAGGTAAATCATTCTCAATTTGCCTCAAGAATAAATTTCAATGAAAACTACAATCACTCGGTCCGCAGGGTTGAAAATCGTAGGAATTTCTTCAATGGACAATGTTTCTCTTGTCACAACTTTGGACACAAAGCAGCTCAGTGTGTTGCCTACAAAACTATCATGACTAGAGAAACTCAAAAACAGAGGAGTATGACCGGGATCATGAAAAGGACCTACAATAACTTTTTTTCTCTTGAAAATGAAGTACAATGTGCTATTTGTAATAATTTTGGACATGAAGATTCTGAATGCAGGAGCAGGTTTCGGCAGACAACTTAGAAGGAGAAAGCCTCAAATATCAAAGCATGGAGAATGAAAGAACCACAACCGGAAAGATGTGGTATAGCCTTATATGCAGAAGGGCAGGAAAATCAATGGTACATTGACAGTGGATGTTCGAAACATATGACAGGTGACAAAGAAAAACTTCAGTCATATAGTGCCTTGGAGAAAGAGAAGAAGGTCTCATTCGGAAATGACACCCCTGCACTCATAAAAGGTAAGGGCTTTGTTCTTTTAAAAGAAAAGGTCAAAGCAGGAAATGTTATGCATGTTGATGGCTTAAAGCATAATCTATTGAGTGTCAGTCAGATGTGCGATCAAGGAATAGAGGTAATATTTCAATCAAATGGATGTAGTGTTCGAGATCTTGATACAGGAGAAATAGTGATCAAAGGCATAAGAACTCCAAATAATTTATACATATTCAATGAAGGACAACAACAATGCTATCTGAGCAAGAATGATGAACACTAGCTATGGCATCGGAGGTTGGGGCATCTAAGCTTCGCATAGATAAGGAAAGCATGCAAATACCAGGTAGTTCATGGTCTTCTATACATCAAAATTCCAGATAATAAAATATGCAAATCATGTCAGTTTGGTAAGCAAACCAGAACTAACTTCCCTGAGAACGAAGGATCAGCAATCAGGCCACTTGAGCTTGTCCATACTGATGTATGCGGTCCATTTAGGAAAAGGTCACCTCGGGGAGAAGAATAATTTATATTATTCATTGATGACTATTCAAGGATGGTTTGGATAGGACTTATGAAGCACAAAGATGAAGCCTTCGAAAAATTCAAATGCTTCAAAGCTTTGGTTGAAAACGAATCAGATCACAAGATTAAATGCCTCAGGTCTGATAGAGGTGGGGAATTTACCTCAAATGAATTTTTCGACTTTTGTGAAGAACGTGGAATAAGAAGGGAATTCTCAACGGCCAAGACTCCTCAGCAAAATGGAGTAGTGGAAAGGATGAACAACACGGTTCAACAGATGGCTCGTGCTATGCTTGATGAGTCTGGAACTCCCGCAACTTTCTGGGGTGAAGCTGCATTTGCAGCAGTTGTTATTCTCAACAAAACAAATGTCCGGGTGAACAACACTCAAACCCCTCATGAGCTCTGGTATGGTGAGACTCCTCCGGTAAAATATTTCAAAATTTTTGGAAGGAAATACTATATCAAAAATATTGATGAACATCTCGGCAAGTTTGAACCTAGAGCAGATGAAGGCATTCTCCTTGGTTACTCTCCCCACAACAAAGCATACAAGTGTTATAATAAAAGGCCTGGAAAGATTGTTGAAAGTATTGGTGTAGTGGTTGATGAAGAAGAAAACACTCCTAGGTAGGTAAGATCTAAAGATTTCGAAGATGATGAGGACTATCCATCAACATCAAATCAGATTCATGATGAAGAAGAAACCTATGAAGAAGAAACCCATGAGGGAGCCTGAAGAACAAATAAGGGATAGAAAAAAGACTCATCTAGATACGTTCAAAAGAATCATCCAGAAACTCAAATTTTGGGGCAGAAAGAGGCAGGTATACAAACAAGAAGAACAATTGCAGAAGCTTCAAGCTATTTGGCATTACTTTCCTCCACTGAACCACAAAATGTAAGAGAGACATGCAAAGATGAATGTTGGCTCAAGGCAATGGATGAAGAACTTGAGCAGATCGAAAAGAATAACACTTGGGAGTTGGTTCCTAGACCAAAAGATAAGAATGTCATAGGAACAAAATGAATCTTCAAAAACAAGTTGAATGAAAATGGGGAAGTGATTAGAAACAAGACCAAGCTAGTTTGTAAAGGGTATGCACAACAAGAAGGAATAGACTTTGAAGAAAATTTTGTTCCCGTTGCTAGACTTGAGGCCATCAAAATGTTCCTTGCTCTCTCTAGCTTTCAGAAGTTCAAAGTATTTCAAATGGACGTGAAATCAGCCTTTCTGAATGGTGATTTAGAAGAAGAAGTGTCTATTGAGAAACTAGATGGTTTCATCCTTGGTAATGATCCAAATCTTGTATGCAAACTAAAGAAGGCTCTTTATGGTCTCAAACAGGCTCCAAGGGCTTGGTACTATTGTCTGGACAAATATCTTCATCAACAAGGTTTTTCAAAAGGATCAGCAGATAGCAATCTTTATATAAAAATTGAAAATAAAAATTTGCTAATACTTGTTGTGTATGTAGATGATATCATCTTTGGTAGCAATGAAGAAGCTATGAGTCAAAATTTTGCCTTGGTAATGCAGAAGGAATTCGAAATGTCTTTTCTTGGAGAACTGGCATATTTTCTTGGTTTACAAATCCAACAAAATGAAGGCGGTATCTTTTTATCTCAAACCAAGTACCTCAAGCAGATCTTGAAGCAGTATAGCAAGGAAGATTCAAAACCAATATGTACTCCTATGGTCATAGGATGCAGCCTCAGTGCAAATGATGAATCAGCAGCAGTGCATCAACCAACCTATAGATCCATGATTGGAAGTCTGCTCTATTTAACAGGTACCCGACCAAACATCATGCATGCAGTAGGAATGGTTGGAAGATTTCAGGAAAATCCTAAGGAAAATCATCTTCAGGCAATAAAGAGAATTTTCAAGTATCTTCAAGGAACTCAAAACTATGGCCTAATGGTATCCTAGAGATGCGGATCTCACTCTTCATGCTTATACAGATGCAGATTGGGCTGGAAGCGTGGATGACAGAAAAAGCACTAGTGGCGGTGCATTCTTTATGGGTTCCAAATTATTCTCTTGGTTTAGTAAGAAACATAGTTCTATTGCATTATCTACAGCTGAAGCAGAATATGTGGCTGTTGCATCCTGTTGCACCCAACTCCTTTGGATGATGCAAACCTTACAGGATTATCAAATCACTTGTACTCCACCTATCTCCATCTTATGTGATAATACAAGTGCAATTAACATTTCAAAGAATCCAGTCATGCATTAAAAAACCAAGCACATAACTATCAAATATAATTTTCTTTGGGAACAAGTGCTGGAACAAAAAGCCAAGTTGGAGTATGTTCCCTCTAAGAAACAAATTGCTGATATACTCACCAAACCACTACCCAGGGAAACATTTGAATACCTCAGACAGAAGATGGGAGTAGTTTATGCTTCATCCTACTGTTGAAACTTATCTAGTCCAAAGAAAAGTTGTTGTATGCGAGTTGGATGAGGAGGATCCGCGTACATACGCTGGTTTATGCAGATACAGTCATGTATATGGAGGTTTGAAGGATATCAGTAAGAATAGACTCTGGTTGAAATAGACTGATATGGGTCTGACAGAGATCTTCTAGCACAGGTTCAGGGGGAACAGATAATCTTGTAATGATGCATTGTTGGCATTACCTTAGAAGCTTTTGGTTCAAGTTCTCAACTGTTGTTGGTGTCAGGTGAAACACATGCAGAGGAAGAACAGAAAGAGAACATGGTTGCTGATCTGTAGAGTGATTAACAGATGCTGCTGATATCAGTTATTAGTGACTTTCATAAGTCTTGCTATTTCATCTCCATGTCATGTATAATTTTTTTAATCAAGGTCATGTAACGGCCTATTTTTGTTTCCTCACTATGCTTGGGATGAATGATGTAATGTAACCCCTCTTGGTTGGATGATCCCCACTCGATTGGGTGATGGATGTATGTATAGAGTCTTTTGGTGATAGGAAGGTCATATATGATGTGTAAGTCATGCTTCTTTTTAACAAACAAATTTTTGTAGATCTTGCCTATAGTCAAGGGGAGAATGTTCATCACAGCAGAGCAGTGGTTTCATCATGTACTCAGGGGGAGCACAAACCTTTGCCCTTGATGACAAAGGGGGAGAATGACATTGAGGATCTTGGGGTTGCCATCAAGTCCAAAGGGGGAGATTGTTGGCATTATGGCACAGGTTTGGTGCTATGGCACAGGTGTTGTCCTTGATGGCAACTCACTTTGGTGACAGATCACAATTCAGGCACTCAGAAAGAAGCAAAGGATATATACGCTGGTTCACTTTGACATAGCCGTGTATACACGCAGGTTCTATGAATAAAAATAGTGTATACACATGTTGGTTCAAACAAAGCCGTGTATACACACACTTTCATGCAAGGAAAAGTGCGCACATGTGGAGAATTTATTTTTGGTCCATGGTATTTAGTCCCTGGTATTTGAACCTATGGTTTTGGGCCATGGTATCTCATCATAAGTGTTGATCTCAAGTATTGGGTCCATGGTATTGAATTGTTATGGTTTTTGGACCGTGGTATTGTGAAAGGCCTAAGGCTATAAAAGAGGAAGGAGATCATTTGGCAAGGAATCATCTGAATTATTGAATATCTAATAAAATGCTAGATCTGGAATACAGTGACTGGGTTATGGTGCAGATCTAGATCTGAAGGAAGAAGGAACCTGAGCGCAAGGAGAAGGATAAGTTCTTTTGATGGGTCAAAATCTTAAGGCTTGAATGATAGTATCTTTGTATGATTTTGATCTATTCTATGTGGTGCTTGCTTGATCTATAATTCTGGTAATCTGGGTAAACTAATATCTGATCGTTTGAAGGGGTAAATTACCTTTATAGATCTGTATGCAGGTTCAATGAAACGAAGGCACATATACATGTAGTTTCTGTAAGGCAAAAGTGCGTATACGCAGGTTGATTTTAGCAGAGAAGCGTATACACGCATTTTCTGTAAGGGAAAAGCACGTATACGCAGGTTGATCTTAACACAGAAGTGTATGCACGTAGGTTTCTGAATATTGAAGTAGCGTACGTCTCTTAATTTATGTTCTAGTTGCTTCTGTTGATTATTGCAGTGATTTGGGTTCAGAATTTGGGGTGTGATTACAGCTACTATGATCTGGGTACAGTTGATAGAGAAGTGTTTATTTTTTATTCAATCTTGATTGGTGAAAAGGTATTTGGTTGATGCAGAAATTCTTGATTAATGTTATTTCTGGATCCAGTCTGAAAATTTATGAAATGTTGTCCTTGGAAGGAAGATAAGGTTGTAGCCTTCTGCAGGTAGTAGCCTACGTACTAGTATCTCGACTAGTACAAGAACTAAGGGGGTTGTAGCTCCCTTCCAGGAGAAGCTGGAAAACAAGAGAGGGTTGTAGCTCTCTGCAAGTAGTAGCCTGCGTACTAGTAAAGGACTGCACCAGTACAGAATCATTGTAAAAAGGAGTTTCTAATTAAAAGAAGATAGAGATGAATTGCAGCAGGTGGTTTTCACCCATATTGGGTTTTCACCTTATATCTTGTGTTCTTATGTGTGGTTGTCTTCTGATCTGTTTATTGTTTCTGGTAACTTTTTATATGATTCTGGTGCATAACTTAATGATCAACATCTGTAGAATAAAGTAAATTATAAATCTGCATAGTATACGTAGGTTTCTTTATCTGTAGTTGCGTATATACACGGGTTCATCTAACTGAAGTAACATATATGTTTTGGGTTTGAAAAGGAAAATAATTGACCAGATAATATTGATTCACCCCCCGTTCTCAGTATTATTTCCAACATTCTCAAGGTGAATTTTTACCCTTTCTAACCAAGCTTCTCGTCATTCTCAATTTCTTTCTCAATGGAGGTTATCTTGACCTTTTCTTTCTTTGCCCGTTGCCAATTTTCTTTGATCATATGTAACTCCATGAGGTCTTGCTTGTATGTCAACTGTTTGTTTTCCTACTCAAGATAGTTAATGATCCATTCAGCCCTCTCTAGATTTATTGAGAAGGCTTGTACCACAACCTCTTTCTCTTTGATGATCATGTCCTTGATCCTTGAGTCTTGAGCACTCAAGTCAATGACATTCATTCCTTGTACATCCTCATGATCAACCAAGACAAAATCTCTCTTTTGCCCTTCATTAGGGTCCTTCTCATGCATATTTATCTTCCCTTTATCTTTGTCCTTGTGCTGTTGATCAACCTGTACCTGTCCTATTAAAGAAGAAGGCAAAGCCCCTTCCACGCCCAGTGGAGATAACATTTTCCTGTGGTCTGGAGAAGAAGGCAAGACCCCTTCCACCCCTGATGGAGATAACACTAGCCTAGCAGCAGCAAAAAGCTTCCTAGTTCCTCTCTCATAAGTGACAAACATTGGTGCTCCTGTGGTCTCAATCTCTTGAACCCCTTGTTGTCCTAAAGGTCCTCCTTCCTCCTGAGGCACTGATGGAGATATCTGAGGGCCCTTGAAGACTTCATGAGAAATGAAGGTCTCCCATGGCGTGTTGAACAAATTCAATTGATGTAAGACAATGATCTTTATCAAAGAGAATTGATAGATATTGTTCAGTTGTTGAGGGTATGATTTTCTCTGAACAAAATGTGCCATCTTTTCTATGTTCCTACATATGCAATAGGGGAGGTTCATCATTTTCACCATAGTGAAGTGCATCAACAACCTGATGTGATATGCATATAACTGGGAAAACCTTCCTTCACAATAAAATACTTGATGATAATTTTCATGAGTGGGGCAAACCTGTCCTCCAAATATTTGAAGGGAGACACTCTGCTGATTTTTCTATGATATTTGGCCTTAATGTAAGGCTCATAGTATTCCCTGTCAACATATTGTACTTTGTTCCACTGTTCACCTACATTTGGAATACCTATTGCTTCTGAAATAATAGTAGGTGATAATGTGAATGAAACACTAGCAAGGTTTACCTAACCATTGTTCAGATGAGCCAAAAATAACCTGATCAGCTCATGGTGAAACTTGACCCTCTCCACCATTTCACAGAAATGAAAGAAAGAGTGATGTCTAAAACATGATATGGAAAGTGGGCAAGCAAGCAATTCTCTCAAACTGATTGGTTCCTGCTTGATTATTTTTCCCCCTTTGTCAGGTTTCCTTTGCACATGTTTTTCCCTAGAACTGTCACTAAGGGTTTCTTCCACTCTTTCATAATCAATGTCACGCTCCATGTGTTTTGGTGACTATAGCTACTAGTGAGAAATGAAGGAATGGGGTGGGGACAAGATGAGTATGAAGAGATTTTAAAAAGATAGAAATGAGTGACATGAATGGGGATGTGATTCAATTTGAGGGAGTTGAGGTTTTGGGGTTTTAGGGTTTTATATTTTTGGGAATAAGTCTAGTGAATTAGGAATAGGGGAAGGGATTTAGGAATTTAGGGGATGGGATTTGGGGATTTAGGAAAATAATGAAAATGGAAAGAGGGAGAGCACTAATGAGTCTTTAGTAGCATGTGAGAGATTACTTAGTGACTAATTAGGGTTTGAGAGGAAATTCAAAGACACCTAAGGTTTGCTTTAAATGAGATCACACAACTTACGAAACCAAGAACTAAATTCTCATTAGCAAGGAGGATGACTGTACTTACTTGGACAAAGGAATTTAAGAGCTTTTGATGAATTTGAATGCAATTTAGAGGTGTTTTAACTCTCTCCAACAGGTGTGTAGCACCGATGAACAGGTGCACAGTGTCTTTTTAATGTGCAGTGCCAGTGTAAAAATACACCACAGAAACTCAATAGGTGCACAACACACTTTTAATGCGCAGCGGCAGGCAATATATGTGGAACTCCAGGAAAACTCCTCGATTTTTGCTATTCTTCCTTCTCTTTGCTCAATGATGGATAAAATCACGTTTTTGGGCTCTCCTTAGCAAGTTTCCTTTAGCAATGAAGAAATAAAACACATGGATGGACTTTTTATACTTTCCCTCTTTTTTATTTTTCATTAACCAAAACCCACTTTCTAATGTTCTGATAGTTTTTTGAAATACTTTGTTTTGCTAATATTTAATTCTTTGGCTTTCGCAGGTGGACTGATACTAATCTCATTGATTTTTTGGAATGGCGGGAACTGGCAATGTCACCAGGTGACGATGAGAAACTTGTAGATATTTATTACATATAAGAACAAATAAAATTACATAAATTTACATGAATGAAACCCTTTAGGTACAAATGCTCTGTTTTTCCTCGAAACAAAGTTTTGAGATTAAAGAGCTTTATTGAATTCACAAAAAGACAAATGATGACTTTGTGAACTTTTTATCCTCCTCATATGTCTACTGACCATTTTATTCATTCTGAATGACCATGATGAAAAACCCTAAGACCTAATGAAACTAAACCCTAGGACTAGTGAAAAATGAAATTGTAATGACTATGACAACAAGTCAACAAGTTCAACAGGTATATGACATGAGGGAAAATGAAATAAAACCTCTACCATCAGTTGATCCATGACCTAATGGAATGCAACTGATTGAATGATACACCTAACATGAATGAAAAAGAGTAAATTTGATCACTGATGGTAGTGTGAAGACATTGACACTAACACATTGAAGCCTCAATTGGAAACATAGCAAACTCAGCTAAAAGGATTTCATATGGGACTGTTGATTTTACATTGAGACTACTTGTGATTAGATGCTTTTGAATTATATCCATTTGTTGCTATTTGTAGTTTGACATGTTGCGCCCACATATCTTGCAACCATAGAGGATAAATAAAACCACTAATAAACCCATGAGAGCTTTCTTAGTCCTCCAATCCCCTAGTTCTACTTGTTTGCAGCTGTTCTAGAGAAGGTATGAAGCTTTCCACCCTCCTTGGATTCTCTTTGTTCTACATGTCTCCTAGTTGAGCCTATAGTGGAAATCAATTCTTAGGAAATTGTACTCACCTACAACCTCCAAGGGGATACCCTCAAAGAAAAAGGTACTCTGCTCCTTTTTTTCTTTTCAAGGAAAAATCATGTCTTTGGTCTTGTTAGTTTTCACTTGCATTCCAATGACTTGATAAAAAGGTTCCATAGCTTTCAAGTGTTCTCTCAAACCTAGAGCAGATTTAACAATAAGAATAAGGTTGATTGCATATAAAAGTAGTTTCACCACATATATTGCCTACTAAATGCTTTATCCTTTGGTACTATTTATCCACTCTTCAAGCTTATTGATATATAAGCCAAACAATGGGGGGGAAGTAGGACATCCTTGTTTGACTCTAATGTCACTTCCATAGCATTCAGACATGTCATCCTTACTTCTAATTTTGGCTCTAACCTTCTCATAAAGCTTATTAGAAACTTCCCTATATTCCTTTGGGACTCCTAATTCTTCCATTTTGCATCAAATATTATCTCGAGAGACAATATCAAAGCATATCTTGAAGGCAAAAAAGCAATAGAAAGTTTCCCCACCTTGGTTGTTCGAAACGTTTTCAATGAAATGTATTATAGTGATGCAATGATCAATGGTAGAATCATTAGCCCTGAATCCAACTTATCCATTTTCTATTTTTCCTTTTTTTGTTCCCACTTGTTGATTTTTCACTCTAGCATGCTCCCAAAAAGTTTTACAAGAAGAGGGTTGATCATAATACTAGAGTAGTTGGAAGGGTTATTGATGTCATTGGTTTTGTGAAGAGGTATAACGACACTAGTTGTCCACTCAAATGGGAAGCTACCTTGATTGACTTTTGTAAAGTTATCCTTGATGTGTGGAGCTAGAAGCTTCACTCGCCATTTTAAAAATTCTTCCTATCAATTGTCAATGTCTTGAGTTTTACTACTTTCTAGCTTATTTATACTTTGCTCGATATGTACAACCAAAAATAGTTCAGCCAATGTGTCATTTATTGGAGGCTTACCTTTCTCATGTGTTTGTTTGTATAGAAACTTTCCATAATCTAACCACTAGACATTTGTAATATTGTTTTTTATTTGTTTTTCCTTTTATTGTAGTTCCTTCCAAAAACTTTTGAGATTATGTTTTGCCAAAAAGTAATTTCTTACTTCTTAAAAATTATAATTATATATATAATGATTTATAAAATGTTAAAAGAAAATTTTATTTAACTAACAAATACTAACCATGGAATTCCTAATTTAAAATAACGTTTATTAATTTTAGAACAATCAATTTAATGAATACTTTAAATATTTACCTTCCATACACACATAATATTAACACGATAATATCTCATATATAATCAATTTTAGACATATTATCATTAAAAATAATAATAATTAATAAATAATTAAAAATAATAATAAATAATAAAGAATAAAAAGATTTAAAATAAATATTAAATTATAATACATCCATAATAATAAGGTTTTTAAATGATTTTTTAAGAAAAGTATATAATGAGATTATAGTGATGATATTTTAAGACAAGTATTTGTCCATAGTGCATAGTGGGTGTTTGAATATGTTATAAAAAGTTTGTTTTGTTTTGGCATGTTTATGGAATATGGGTATTTATATAAAATATTAATATATCGGGATAAAGTGATTAAATTAAAGAGATTTTTAATTATTTAATAGAAATTATAGAATTGGCGCACAAGTGTGTAATGATCTCGGTAATCTTGTAAATTATGTGGATAATGCACTAATGGCCTGAGACATGGTACATTCATGTATATAATGTAAGTGTTTATCTTGGTTATTCTGTATTTTTATGATCACGGTAAATACCTTTTTAGTTATCTGTGTATTCATGTTGAAGATAATAAATATAGTTATGTTTTGTATGGTTGCCTTACAATTGTGTAACTATTATAAATAGTTTAGAGGCAAATCTTTGTTGGTAATGTATAATTATGTAATCAGTAGAATATATATATATATAAACATGAGGTAAATGTGTATTTATTATTAGGATATTTCAGTAGCTTCTATTGTAATCATGTAAGTGCAATGCTCTACAACTTATACGAGGACAACATATTTTTACAATAAAATTGCTTTTTTTAATCTATTCTTAGTGCTTTACCTTTGGTGTATGGTTGAAATGATTGATTGGTAGGTTGGGAATGGTATAAAGGTGAAAAATACCATAGAGAAGGTGTGGACCATGAAGGATGAGAAGGAGGACACCAAGGAGGAATGGGTTCATTCTGGTTAGGGTTGTAATATTAATAGGGCACCCCTTGCATGCCTTGCTGGTACGGTCGAGGTACTTGAGGCCTCCTTTGGTTGATATAGAAGAGTTGTTCAGTCACACCTTCAGTTCCTTGATATACAACTTTCAATCCAGGCAGAGAAGGGCACTTTTCTGTGGAGTGGTTCTCCTTACAGATCGAGAAGATATCTATAAAGATTCAATGAACATTCATTTCTAGGGTGCCTTCTCATGCATCTAGGGAAAAATATAGATAAGACTCTTTCTTTTTGCTCCTGCTTGCTCCTGCTTCCTCTTGATATGCATGGTGTCCATTTGCAGAGCAAAGGTATGCAACATTTCACTCTTTAATTCTTCCAACACGTTTTCCATTTCACTTTTAATGGATGTGTTGGAGGAGGATGAAATGCACAAAGCTTGACTTGGCCTACCCTTCCTTCCCGCTTCCCTAGAATGATTTTTGAAAATTGTTTTGATATCATCACAGGATAACTTGTAGATGTCCCAGATCCCTCTAAGAAGGACTAGCTGAGCTAGAACCTTTCCTCATAATCTTCCAAAGACTGATCATGTCCCAAGGTCATTCTAAAGATTTCATCTTCGGTATCTTTGGACCTGCAATAATCCATGTACTTATTGTTGAAGGCTTATTACATTTGAGCCCAGGTAGTGATGTTTTCCCTCGGTAAACCCATGAACCAATGCAACCTACGTCGTTAAGGGTGGATGGGAACAATTTCAACTTCTGGAAGTGAGGAAGGGCAGAGGGGATTATGCTTTTCATCCTAGCATCTCCTTAGTTTCTCTGATGGGAAAAGCACCCCCAATTCTGTTTTAGGCTCCATTTCTGTTTTCAATCCCATTTATATTTTCGTCCATGGTGTAGGTTGGTGGAATGGTTTCTTACTCTTCTTCCCTAATAGGCTCTTCAAATATCTCTGGTTCTTCACCTAATGGGTCCTCTAGCTCATAGCCACCAAAGAAGAGGGAAAGTTGGATGTTTGATGGTGTAGGGCTATTTCACAAAACAATTCATAAGTTGTCTATGCTCCTACGAGACATGAAAGGGATTTGTTTTTTATTTTTTTGGGTTTTTTGAGAACTACTTGTAGAATGGAAAGAAATAAAAGATTGCAACTATCTATTGAATGCAAAACGAAAAGGAAAGCATGAATTTCATCCATTTATTGAATTTTAAATGCAAAGGAAAGAAGAAATCAAATCTACTTAGACACCTTTCCGGAAACAATTCCCAAAAATGATGAGCTCCAATATTGGAGCAAGGATGCTACAACTCCTAGGGATGCCAACTTTACTTCATCAACTCGGGGTTTGTAAAAACTTAGAGGTGACAATGTTGTATACACTGTAGATGCCATGGTCTACTCTTGTCACTTTTTAATCGGGGCAATAGACCACTAGGGTTTTTTAAACCAGTCTTCGATTGACTAGAAGAGTCTGACTACTAACAACAAATGGAAAACTATCTGTAGTGCAGAAAGAAAATGTTGCCTATTCTAGGAAATGAATATGTTGAATGGGAATGTGCTATGAAGTGACATGAAATTATCTAGTTAAGCATTTACACATTACCTGCAAAAGAGACCTAATTTAATCTTGCATACTACCATATATCTATTTAAACAAAGCATGGAAATTATCCTAAAACTATTATGACTGTTGTATGCATGTACTAATTACAAATTGGGGAAAATTGTTTTTTTATTATTAATTTTATAAATGTAAATGATAAGTGAACCAATCTGATCTTTTGTAGGGGATAAAGGCATGGGGAAACATGTATAGAATGGTGTTGAGGGTATGGAAAACAAGTGGAGGCCTAAACTAAGCTCAAAGGACCATTTCTACCTAATTTGACCATAAACAAGCTATTATAGAGTTTCTTATAGTACTACAGGATGTCCTCATTTAAATACAGGATGTCGTCCTGGTTTTACTACAGGATCTCCTGGTTTACTATAGGAAACAGGATGAAAGCTATAAGAGGGCACGAGATGTGGAATAAAGTGTGGAAAAGGCATATGATGGTGGGATAAGGAATAGAGGTGGTGTACACTACCCAATCCTCAGTCCAACTCTTCATGATGGTTAGATTTTCTCAAGGGAGATGTCCACTTTGCTACAAAAAAGAAATTCGAAATAGGGTTGGTATACTTGGGTAGTATGGGTGAAGAAAAATTGGATGAGGTTGGCGAAACGAGTTCTCCTTGTAGACTAGAAACTCTTACAACAACATACATTTTTTCCTTCATTTATGCATAACTTCATCTACATATGGAAAATATGAGTTGAATTTAGGAAAAACATAGTTATTGATGGCTAATGGCGAAATCTGTGAAATAAATTTTTTTCTAAACTACAACAACTTCAAAAAAACCAAAATGACAATTGCAGGTACTTCTAAGGAATTATAAACAGTAATCTACTCAATCAAGAACCTTAGCCATGCAATTATCTAAGGTGACAAATCTATTTTTGGGGTTGTGAGAGTGGGGCCCTCAAACCATGACCACATGATGGAGATAAGGAAAAGGAAAATATCAAAATATTTTCTAAATTATTCAGTTTCACTATTGTACACTTGCTCTACCTTTTCAACTAATGGGAGAAAAACTAAATAATCATTCAAGTACCTATAAATAGAATAAAATATAAATAGCTTCATAAGTTAACTATGAATGTATTCTAAGCATGAATATACAAAAACAAGAGGAACCTCTACTACTAGGGTTGGGCCCTAGCCCAAGATCTTCAGCCCTCTGAGTCAACTCAGTGCTGGATCAAAGAAACCATTTTCATTATCACTAGAATGTCAAAAATAACATGAGAATAATAGTCACAATATCTTATGCTAAAAATTGCCTCTTGGCTATAATAAAAAGTTGAATCCTAATGAGGCCCTAGGCCTTCTTATTTATACAACTAAACCTAACAACAACTTCCTTGAAATTAGGGAGCCTTGTTTCCAAAACTGGAGATTAACTTGTCTTCAACTATCACTAGCTTGCTTGCCAATGAACTTAGTGGGCTTGGCTACTTGTAACTCTGAGCTGATGAGATCTAGTGGAGGAATATTCAAGTGATTGAGGAGTTAAGGAGGGAGATCCCATCTCCTAAAATCCCCCTTGCTTGTCTACTTCGAGTTCCTACACTTAAATTAGCAAAAAATGGCTCCAACTCTTGCAATCAATGCACATTAGGCCACATCAAATAACATCTCCCCTTTACCCTTCTCACTAAGAAAAATATAATAAAATATGTAAACAAATGTGAGAAAAGCTAATTTTAATAAGATGGAGAGTGGAAATTAGGTCCAAATAATTTACTTATTGATGAGCCTCATCACATCCATAAAAGGAAGCAATGGACTGGGAGAGACCACACCAGTGGGGGTTCTGCTGGTGGGGATACCCTGGTTGGTACCTGCATTACCACCCTCATTTCTCACACCCACGTTCATGCCTAACATTGTGGCAATACAGGGTTGAGAAGATGTAGAATCAAAGGATGAACTAGATGAATTAGTAGAATCAGAATCAGAATGATGATTCTCTGAAGGATTGGTAGGATGCACTCTAACTCGACAGGGAGGAGTAATATGTCCTATGGGAACTGAGGGCAAAGACCTAGAATTAAATGCGACGAACACCTAGGGTGTGCAATGATGTCAATACAATAAGGATATAAGAACAAAGGGTGATGATAGGAATAAAAAGAGGAACAAACAACAAGAACACACCTAGTGCAGTGGTGCCAAGTGTAAACTAACTATATTAATGATGTTACTCTAATAGAAGGAAACATATTCTATCAAAGAAAAATACCTCTTGCTTATAGGAGATATAAATCCTCAAACAATCCTACATCTACTCTTCTAGATTCCCTTCCAAAGAACTTCTTACTTGACACAATCAGATCCCCATAAGTAGATATGTCCTGAGAAAGGTGGGGTAGACAATCAAATGCTTCCCACAACCAGTCTTATAAGGTGTTTTCCTAAGATTGGTCACTATGGTTGCATTCGCCCCATCAGGGTGGTCATGTCTTAAGCTTCTCGGTAGACATCCAATGCACAAGATTCCCCATCGTGGGTTGGGTACCCCAGTGGAGAACCGCTCGCACAATGACCTAGCATAACCCCCTCTGAATCGAATTTCTGACGCACTTTGGCTTTGGACCGTGGGATGGTGAAGGCTTTTAAGCTCCCTAATATGTCAAATTCTATTTCTAAATGAAAGTTATCAATTGCTATTATTGGAAGCCTATCCCAACAATACTACACCTACACTACAAAGATTGTTTGGCCCTGGTGCCCAAGTGGTATTAATCTATGTGTGTTGAGTTATTAAGGTGTAGTGTTTGTTTTCATGGCTTGGTGGTGTTAACCAAGCTGACGTTCTCTTAGGGTGTGAGTGTGTGAAAATAATGTGTCAAGTGGATGAGTTAATTAAGAATGTTTCATGATGTCATGTGTTGTTTAAAGTAAATATCTAAAATACTATAAATAAATATGAAAATGACAGAAACAAAACAACCAATAAAGCACAAAAAACCCCATCCACAAACGCTACCAAGCAGCTTTGCAAGACAGGGAAAACAAGCTACTCAAAGACACATAAAAAAGCTAAAATATCTAATGTCAAGGGACTGAGATCTAGAGGTGCTAATCTGCTATAAATGGTGCAGAAAAGCAATAAAAATCAAAGGTGAAAATTGTTGTAAAGGATAGGTTTGAAGCTCTAAAACCTAGGATTCTCAAGGGGATCCTAAGGGATAAAATTTAGACCCAAACTCTAAATGGAGAAAAGGTAAAAGAAACCTAT
The DNA here is from genome assembly GCA_000404065.3 of Pinus taeda. Taxonomy (NCBI): domain Eukaryota; kingdom Viridiplantae; phylum Streptophyta; class Pinopsida; order Pinales; family Pinaceae; genus Pinus; species Pinus taeda. The sequence continues at coordinate 401,518 of APFE031729433.1, read as the reverse complement.
CCGAAAATGTTGAAAAGTAATGGATCAGACTCAGAAAATTAGTGGCTGGAAATGTCGAAACCATAGACTCCTCACTCAAAAAACCTGTTGCTAATAATGTGGAGGTGTACTCTAAACCCTGGGGGGGTTTTCCTTCATCAAAGATACAACTTGAGTGTATCTAGGCCTAGGAGAGACTAAAATTAGAGGTGAAGTACCCAACCTAGTCAGTAGATAACACTCTCGCAATTATGAAAAAATTTGAAAAAATTTCTGGGAAAAATCCAAACCGTAGGTACTAACCTCGAACAGAGGAAAACACAGTTTTTGGGCCAAATAGTGCACTTTGGAATGTAGATTAGGGGTTGAGAAGTGCATTTCTCTCTTGGGACTCTCAGTCGGTAGATCTTGCATAGATTTCACTATCGCCTACTCGACTGGTACCTGTGACCTATGGAAAGTGTGGAGCGATAAAAAGGTGTCTTTTAAACTCCTATTTACCTTCACATTAATTTTCAACCCAGGTACGACCTTTTTATTTCAAGAGTGTACTCAGTCTGAGGCGGCTATTTACTCAAGAGTAATGTTTTGCAGTATAGTGCTTAAAATACAAAAGTAAATGAATTCTAAACCATTACTTCAAAAGGATAAAATCACACAAGGCAGCTTATCAGTCAAGGGTGCGGAAGCGATAACCCATCCCTCTAGAAACTAATGGAAAGGAAATTAGAGCATGGACCATAGGTCTGGGAGCTAGGCAGCGACTGTTGAGGCTCACTACAACCTTAGACCTTCTCTCACACCAAAGCAGCAAATGCAAGTAAATGGAACGACAGAAAGTAAAATAAAACAACAAATAGGAAATGGAACAGCAAGTCTAAAATGGAACGACCATAAATGGAACACTAAGAAACTGAAAATTTCTAAACTAAATCATTCACTCAAACAACCATCAATTGAGAATACAGTAGCAATAACTCATTCCTCTGGATATTGATGCAATTGAAATCAAACATAAATAAGATCCACAATCTGAGAACTTAGGCAGCGATAGCCAATGTCCTTTACATTTGTTGATCTCACACACAACACTAAATAACCAATTGGAAAGTGCAAAGAATTAAATCAATCGTATTACTACAACTTGATGAAAATGAGACAATTGTGCTAACTAAAAGAATGCTGAAAGGTAAGCTTAAATAATTGCAGAAAGTAAATGAATAACAGTGCTAAGTATTAGAACTGAATAGCCAAACTTATATAACTGTAATGAACAGAAAATTGTTAAATTACTGGAGTGATCAACGCAGCTTTGAAGATGAAATGAACAACGCAACAACATGCTGGCAAAAAGCAGTGAGCTCTGTTAAGAAGGAAATGAACAGCAACGCAATTTAAGTACAATATATAAAACAGATCATTTCATTCAGTCTGGAAATAACAAGCAGTAAAATTACATGATTACGATAAGTAGAAATAAAATCAAACCATCACACAATAAAGATCATGAAATAATGGTACAGGAACGGCAAGTGAATCCACAGGGGTTGGGCCCTTAACCACCAGTGATCACTGTCGGTAGTGCTTCAAAAGATGCGAAGGATAATAACTCTGCCTATATATTGATCATCAAATCGAACAACATTACATTGAGTTGTGTCTTCTCAGCAGTGAGAGTTTGCAAATAAAATTACAGTTCAAAATAATACTCGTTCCATCTCTCTCTCCCCCTATCCTATCCTATTCCAACATGAGTAATCCATCATCACTCTTGAATCTCTAATTCTACATCTTCAATTCCATCATTCGAATCCCAAAAGTCCTTCTGAAGTCATCCCCCTCTCTGATCTCTGTTTTCATTTAAATAGAGAGATCAGAGAGAAGTTACAATAAAGATAAGTACAACATTATTTGTATTACAAAATTGGATTTTTTCCAACCAATTGATCAACAAGAAGATATATTTACATTCATCTCTCAACAAAAGCAGACGAATTTGGCTTTGCCACTGGGATTTGGAAGACGGCCGCAACAACAAATATGAGAAAATCATGCTCAAAGAATCCTGCGTTTCTCTCAGTACAAGACGAATTTGGGCAAATCGTTCTTTGATTAAGTTAATTGGGTCCGTGGACAAAACCCATGTTCCATATTTTCCAAATTCTTCTTCATTTGCTCAGAATCTCAACCGCAAAACTGTCACTTCTTATTCCAACGAATTTCTGAGTTGGTAGATTTAATGGTCAATCTTCAATCTAGAAATTATCTTGGAGGTTAAAAATGGTAAATAATGTTATAACAAGCTTATTAAAACTATCATTGATAAAATAATTCATAATCATGAATTTATTAGAAATAAAGGAGAATAGATAATATTCATTCATAAGAGCATAAATCATTTATAAAATGAATTTAAATGATAAATTATAACAAATGATATGATGAAGAATAGTGGAAATGGGCGGGATAAGTGTTCAAAAGTGATAATAATAATGGCATATTAACGACCCAACAGAAAGAACAAAAAAACCACGAGAATCTAAAAATTTGACAAAAAAGGAAATAATACAATAAATAAAAGTTGAGAGGCTAAAAATAGTTGTATAAAACCTTGAAATTTTCTGAAACATTAGTAACCCTAGAACATTGTGATTACACCAGTGGAGTCGCCATTTGTTGACTTCAAATGTAACAAAAAACCAAGTGGAGTTGTCATTTGTTAGTGTGAAATTTCTTGGAAGGTGTACCAAAAGTACTTCACTTAAGTCACTAGATGACAAATGACCCTAACAAAAAGTTGATGATTGCTTACAATTTACATCTACAATAAAAACCAAAAACCTGCAACAAAAGTATAGGTGATCCATAATATAAAACAAAAGTAAATATATCCAATGCAATAACCCAAATGGAAAGAATTTAATTGAATAAATTTTTTATTAAAAAACACTTTGTGAAAGATATCTACAAAAGGGTATGTAATTCCTCCCCATGGAATGGGTCCTTTGATGCCCTTGATGCTTCAGAAAATAATCTTCTCTCTTAATATGTGAAAAAACCCAAACAAAATGTGGAGAACTCAAATGGGAGCTCAAAAGAAAAAAAGATGATAACGATGACAATGATTTTGATCATGGTGAAGAATGAATGGAAAACCCTCCTATTTATAACAAACTATTGAGTTAATCTCAAAATTTGAGAATAATAAAATAATATTAACCAAATCAAGATCTAACCACTTGGAATACTTTATTATATTTATTGGAGAGGGGAAAGATATTTAAAATGGTTAAATATCTTTATTTAGAAATAATTAACAAATAAAAAGATTTATTAATTATTTCGCGAAGATTAAGAATGGTGTGAAATTGAAACAATTATTAAAGAGTAATCTAACAATTATTTCAATAATAGAAATAAGGAATATTAAATAAATAGTGATTTATTTAATTATTCCTAGGGGATATAGTCAAATGTGAGAAGAAATTATTATTGAAATAATGATTTAATAATTGTTCCTAGAGAAAATTAAATAAAGAGTGATTTATCTAATTTTCTTTTTGTTAAGCTTGGAAAGTCCATCCATTTTCTATTATATATTAGGCAAATTTACACCACATAGATTGATCGGGTGGCGTCAACTTGCTCTGAGGGGAAACCAAGTTTGTTGGCCACTGGTCAGCGTTATAAGCCAACCAAAAAAAAAAAATCTTCAATATTTCTAGCCAAGCTAGATAAGTCTCAATCTCATGTCCAAATACTACATAACTAAAGAAATTGCATATGCAATAGGAAACTTAAAATCTAACCACATAAACAAAAACTATGCATGAAGATTCTAGTATTTTTTCTCTTTCTTCTCATCTGGGATAGAGGCTACGGGAGCAAGATCTTCAATAGTCACCCATGGCATTCCATATAGCTCCAAGATGCAAGGGATGTGGTGGTTGATTTGATCCATCCTAATGTCCTGTTTGTGTAACCGAAAGAGGATTTCTTTCATGTCTTTCTTATGGTTTGGAAAGCTCTGCAATGTTGCTACCATCCCCACAGAGATTTGTTCCATCGCTTTTCCAAGAATACTTTTCATTAAGAAATACAAATAAAAGGTGTGTTTAAACTAATTAATTGTACCACGGGTGTTCCCTGGATATGGGACCAGTGACCTCCAATTGTCAATCTCTTCCACTTATTCACTTTCCTGCTTAATCTTCACTTCCCAGTTGTCAATCAGCTTCTGAATTCTCGCGTCTCTCTCATCTCAGTATGTTGTTGTTGCCTCTAGTATGATGTCCTCGACAGGCTTATGACTCCTGCGAGCTTCCAATGTGCTTGGCCCCTTGTCTGCTAAGTGGGCCAGGCCTCTCCTACCACAACCATGTCCTCTCGCTTCTGTCACTGCTTAAGCCATAACGTGTGTAGTGACGCCCTGTGGAGAGCCAAACAAAGTTAGGTTCGTCAAACCTTTCTCACTATCCCATATTTTTTGTTCATATAATGCCTCTCTTCTATACTTCTCCACTTGAGGGTTAAGGTAGCCCAGAGCTTGCAAGTGGCTAAGGGAATTGGGTTTCTCACTCTTCTCCCAGAGCTCCCCATATTACCCCTCCCCCTTGCTATGGTTCAATTCCTGGTCGTACCACTGCATTTAGAACCAAGCCCTAAGGCCCGTCTAAAGCTTAGCATGACGCTTGGATTTATACCCGCTTTCAGCACCCTCAACCAGCAAATTCTAGCCATGGCTTTGCTTTCCCCTCTCCCCAGAATGTCGCCCAAGATCTCTAGCTTTGCCCTCAATACCATGCGGGTGCCCAGTTTCCCAAGGTTTTCTCGGTGTCCTACTGCCATGGCTAAATTCCTTGCCCCCTGCCCTTAGCCCTTTTGTGCCTCTCTCTTCAGCTCCCAGCCCCCCAAGAATGGTGAACCCACTATCCCCTATTTCCCTAGTGTGAGAAACTAGAGATAGGCTTACGTATCTTCTCAGCCCACATTTGCCAATTCTGCCACAAAGGTTCTGGTTCGATTGGGATAGAAACAGAAAGTAGAACCGAGCCATGGCATACCCTTGCCTCCCCCAGTGCATCCCAAACAAAGCTACTCCCCATTGAGACGGCCGCTTGGCCCTCCCTTCTCCCTAGCAGAACCCCAACCATATCATGGAATTGATACAAGAGCGGGAACAAATTACATACCGGGAATCTGTTTCTTGTTTGTAGCCAAGGTTCCTTGCCTACCTTCACCCATCCCTAGCTATGAGTCACCTCCCATCTCCACAGCTACTCTCTCTTACCCCGCATGTCGAATGCCTTAACCTTCTCCGCCACCCTTCCTTATTCCTTCCTTCGCTACCTTGCCAACACAATGTCCATGCATTCATATTGAAGGACACTGCACCCCTTGCCTTGAGCATGTGGGGGACGATGATTGTTATGACATTCGTACTACCCATATCACATCCCAACCTATCTTCTCTAACAATGTCCCACATCCCAATTAGGAGAAATAGTGATTTATTTAATTATTGTCATGGGTTTTTTATTTAAATCGGAAAATTATTTAATAAAAGTGGTTTACTCAATTATTTTCCAGAGTGAAAGTGATTTTACTATGGTAAAATTAATCCTATATGGTGTATTTCGATCCACCTCATTAAAAATGGCTAGGTGATCAATTTTTGGTGATAGCAAAGGTAATGGAAATATGGATGAGTTATGGTTTAGAACTGTAAAAGCTAAATAGCTCAAAGTGATCCAGCATCCTTTACAAACCTAGCTATCAAAACGCCACATGAACTTTCATGAACATGTAATCGGTTTATAGTTGCACTAGTCTCTTGATAGCTTATTAAAAGAGGAAATATTGCTTTGACTCATTCAGAGGGATCTTATTACAAATTTTACACACTCAGAGAATCACTTTAAGGAGAAATGACTGATGCACCAACTGGAAATATTTCCATTCACTATGGATTCTTGTAGATGATAACCACTACTTGAGTCTCTACCTCGCAGAATTACTCTTAATGTAGCAGATGTCCTAGAAAATGGAGTAAGTTTACTAATTTAACATGGAATGTGAATATGTTCTAACTTGTATTAAGGCAGTCGATAGACCTAGCTAAAACCAATAACCAAAGGGGAGTTCCCAAGAGTTTATACCAGCACCTATGTGCTATGTATGTGTCCAATTAAATTCACCACTTAGACCTTTGGAGGATGTTTGGGTGAGTGGTTATTTCAATATGCATCGAACTCTAAAATTAAGAGTTCGTGACATCACTGTACCTTGAACTTTTCAGCAATAAAGTGCTAGAAATCGGAGGTGAGAGTGCCTAATTTAAGGTTATTCCATAAATGCTTACAAGAGCCTATGTATAAAAGGAATGAGGTTATAGTGTGGATCACCCATACATACAAGAATACCAACGTAACAAGGGATTTATATCAGTCCTTACACTTAGATTTTTGCAAAAGAAAAAAATAATTATAAAGAAAAAAAAAAAAAACAAAACTTACCCTTTTTCTTTTAACCATGCAATGAGAGTTGGGTAATATATTAAGCACCTCATCATCTTTAGAATTTTAAGAGGCGTGTTACATTTATACATAAATACAGTACACATAATTATTGATTGAAAATTTAAAATCTTCTCAAATGCTCATTTAAATAGATTCAAACTTGGTTTAATATTTATAAAAACATCCTTAATTCAACTCATCAAATTAAAATTATACCAAGAGTGATTATAAAAATTACACCAAATCATGACTAGTTTGAACTAAGAATGAAATCCAAAACATGCACATTTGTGATTTTACTTGATTGAACCATATTTTATAGTCAACCATATTTTATAGTCAAGTTAAATCTTACAAATTTAAAAAATATCAAAAATAACAAATTTTTGTTTTTAATAAAAAATATTTAACACTAAAAAACAAATTAAATATAATATTTAATTCAGGAATAAAAATAAATATCAATGTCAGGTTTTTCTAGTAAACACGGCACGACATTTGAACCAACGCCTTTTTTTACCTTCATCGTTTATTCCACAATTTAGTGAGGATTTTTTTTTTTAATTGATAAATTTGTGAAATATTATTATTTTATTTGATGAGGAAATATATTATAAAAATTTATTTATAAGTTATACATCTTGCATAAATTAATTATTAAATAAATTATTTTTAATTTTAATTAAAATTAATTTTAATATTAAATTAAATTTAAATGATTTTAAAGATAAATAAATTAACATGGTTATTTATTAGATAATTTTTAATAAATTTTACTTCCATACCTTATTCACATATTTTATCCTTTTTAATTTTATTTAATGTTTTTGGATACTTTTATGTTTAAAATTTTTTTAAGAAAATGTTTGAATAATAAGTTTGTTTAAATTTTTAAAATCGAATATTTTGAAGATTATAATTTTTTATATATCTTATGTTCCACTCCGTCTTAGGTGGTAACCCTTTAGGCTCCTAGAACAGGGTCTTTGTATGGATGTAATAAATCCTTTGATTATTATTTCTATTCTTTAGTTTCCTTTACTTTCTCTAATTCTTTCCCTATATAATTCTCTCTTAAGAGAAGAAATACATATTTCTCACTAAAATTGATTAAATTTTTGGTTTGGTTGGTACTTACCAAAAAGATCTTTGATTTAATTTTTTTGTGCATTAACGATGTAGGACTTCGCATTCTTGTTTAAGTAGTACTATTTTTCTCTCTAAACGCATATTACATTCCTCATATGCATGTAGGTCCTTCCATACATTATACCACACACATCTACTACATCTAAATCCACTTCATCAATAAAATTTTCACTTATAGAAAACTTGTTCTTACTCTATTTAGTGATTTTCATCTTTGCATCAATAAAATTTACACATAGAAAACTTGATCTTACTCTATTTAGTGACTTTGATATTTGCATCCTTATTGACTTATCCGAGTGGATATGGGCTCAAATTATCATGAAATTTCAACACAATTTTGTTGACCAAAATATCCATCATCAAGTTGGCCTGTGAACTAAAACTGAATGGAAAATCTACCTTAGTATTTTTTACATGACTATTCCTTGTGATGAAGGCTACGTAGATTCACCTTCTTTTGCACTAAGGAATAGTCAATATTTCATCAACATTGAAGTTTCTCTCTACTTAATTTCTTGAATCCATGCTTACTAGGTTATTATTCTTGGCATCCTCCTTATCATTCTTTTTAGACGTAACTCCTAACAAGTATCTCCATTAATGCTACAAAGGTTTCAATGGTTCTCTGGATCCTTGTACTAATATGCAGTGGCTATCATCTTCTTGTTTTGTTTTCCACTTCTTCCTCCCCTTCTTTGAAACATATTGATTACTTTTTTGTTTAGGAGCACTTGGCTATAGTTTCTTATAGTCTATGTTCTCTAGTTCATAGAAGTCTCATTCATGTTCCTTATTTCAAAGAGAATCACTTTCTTTCTTGAATGATTATGTTGATTCCCTAGATACTTGAGGAGTGTGTTTGTATTCTTAAGAGAATATTATTAGCTTAACATATTCTTAGGCAAGGTATAATAAATAAACAATACTTATATAAATGATAATAATGAATGAACTCTATTAATAATAAATTGACTTTTTACTAAAACATTTTAAGTTAATTTTTTGTACCATCAAAATTTTTTGCTAAAGTTTAAAGTATGTTTGAAATGTATTAATAAATGAAATTTATTAAGCAAGTCCTATTCTATTCTGCTACAAAATTTGGTCTTTTAAGTATGATATTAGAAATAATCATGATAGACAATGAAGTATAAATATGTGAAGACTTCAAAATATAAGCATCATATCATCATATACATATAATAGGTAAAGACAATTACGAAAATTTTATTTGAACATTAATGCATGACAATGCATATTTTAGTTATAATCATGTAAAAGGTAGAGATAGTTATAACTTTTTTCCTTGACCATTGATGCATAATAATGGTTATTTTAATTTTAATCATTTAAAAGGTTCAACAACCTCTAGCTCAATGTTATTGTACATGTATTGGAGATAAAACAAACACCTAATTCTACTTCAGTTAGAGTAGTGAATTGAGACATGCATGGAAACCTGCTATTAGCAGGAAGTTGGAACTCCAAATGTGGAGGCAAGAATTTTATTAATATCCACTTGTATGATACAATTAACCAATGATTTCATGGCTAGTTAACTAGGATTCAAGTGTCATTTTTCTTCTGTGCATGTTCACGTCTCTCTAGATTCACTACTAGAATGACTATAATATTTTTTAAGCCATGTAGAATATATTTTATCGTGATTTTATTCTCTCATATTTCTCTTTTTTTCTGCATGAATAGAATTCATTAATTTTTTTCTCTTTCAGTTTTGCTCCTTCTTTCCTTTCATGTTTTTTTCATTATTTTCTAGCTAGATCCAACTTGTCTAGGTTCAACTATGCTTTCACATGGTATTAGGGCACACAAGAGCCAAGAAAAAGGAGCATAAAAAATCTATTTCAAAGTACTGAAGATTGAAGCTATCAAGAAAAATGGAGTTTCCACCTTCCACAATTCTTATCCCATATAAGTATTTCAAATCGAAATTGTTATAACCTATTCCCCCTTGCCACCCATTGATTTAGTAAGAGAGATGATATTCCATCATCAAAATTGTTGGCCCTTATGCACTCTTCATCCTCTTTGATTAGATATGTTTGGTAGGAACATTTTTCCCACAACATTGGCATATTTTGTATGGTTGCCACTAGATAGTGCACAATGTAGAGACACATTACCCTAGGTTCCTTTGTGTATAGAGTGAGCGTGGTCAAATCTTCTAGAGTTTTCCATTCCCAACGAGATCAACTTGACGTAATTATGTAAGAGTTGTCATAGGGTCAATTATTGTAGAGGCTTCCTAACTTTTGAGGCCCCTAGGTGTTAAGATACATTCTCTCAAAGGATAGAAAAAACTTATACAAAATGATCTTGTCACGAGGAGACGGAGAAGAAACATATAACTTAGTTGCGCTAGTTATTTTCCGTTAGAATTCCATTGCAATTAAGAGTATCCATGTCTTTCTATGGGTGAAAGGACAGTTTAGAACCAAGAATTGAGGAAGGTTCAATAATACCCCAAGGTAAAAATTGTATTTCTATTTGATTTAGTAGAAACATGTGTGTTTTCCTTACATATATAATTTATGATAATTAAATGTATCTGGTTTGGACTTATTATTATGCATGGTAACCTCCCTTTAGTGGAGGAGGAACAACTGTTTTGTTTATTGGTGATTGTGTGCATGAGGTTAGATCTAGCAGTTAGGACTACGATGTTTGAATAGGAGTAGAATCTATGGAACTTCTTCTAGATCTATAGAATCCAACAACCTATGATAGATTAGGTGCATATATATTATCATATTAGATAAATATGGTTTGAATGTACTTATCATGAGTCTATAAATTTCACACATGTTACATCCGCAGTCTGATAGATAGGAGGGATATATCCATGGAGAAATAGCTCCTTGTCTCTTGAACATTTCTTGGGACAATAGAAGTTACATACCCTACTTAAACTCCCAAGTAGAGGCTTATATCAGATAACCATGGAAACAAATAATAAACCGAATTCCACAATTGAAAAATCCAAAATTTTCAACTACATGGATAAGGCTTTCAATCTCATATGCTTATCAATTTCTCCAAAATTATGACTTCATGTTGAAGCATGCACCACTCCAAATAAATTTTGGACCATTTTGGAGACACTTTTTAGGAAGTAGGTTGAGATGGAGGGTTACATCATTAAATTGAGCTCAAATAGTTATATCCAAGAAGATTTGAAAACATTTAATATTTCTTCACAAGTTCCAAAGCCTTGTTACTCCAATTTAAAGAATGTAGAGTTGATAAATCCAAGTAAAAATTCAATTAATTATTTCCATATTGTCAAAATTGGGTCTATAGTATGCTATATTTGTGTCCACTTTTCACACAGGAAAGCTGCAACATGCACAACCTAAAGGACGCCCACACTTGATGCTTTAATTGAGTCCCTAATACATGAGCAAGATAAGATCATAAAAATGGGGACATTGAGAATTTCAAAAGCCAATGTGCTCATTGTGCGTGAAAATGGTAAGGCCAACTTGAAATTGAACTAGAAATCCAAATGAAAAGGAAAGGAAAAGAAGCAGATCCAAGAAAGGGAGGTAATCCAAAACTTCCATATCAATCTACTAGCTCGAAGGAAAACTAGGGTAAGAAAAGGTAATAAAAATGTAGATATTGCAACTCTGTTTACCATCCATAATCATCATGCATGAATAAGACAATTGATATCATGGTGAACACTATTTTAGTAGAACAATCTTGGTGGTTCTATTCCCAAGAGTTCCAAGAAGAAGAAGGGATATATAGCATTTGAAACAAGAGGGAATGCACATGAATTAATTTATGTTCATTCTTTTCTTGATGCATGTATCATATATTTTGGAGCTTCACATCATTTGACATCCAGAAAATATGATCTCTCATATTTAAAACCATATTTTGGCCCTCCTATTCTCATGGGAGATTTCTTCAGTAGTGGAAACCAGAGAAGGGAGGGTAGATATTGGAAATGCAAGTTTTGAGAATGTCCTACATATTCCAAATATTTCAGTAAATATTCTATTTGTGTATCACATGAAACATACCTAAACTAGAAGGAGAGTTGAATTCACCCCAACTTCGGTGAGCATATATCACATGCAAGATAACTCCAAAATTTTAGTTGGTATGAAAATCATCAGCCTCTCCTGTACTTTTTCAGATTTTGTTCTTCAATTAGATTCCACTTTACCACTGGCACATACAAATGATGGAAGTAGAATTAGGCATGAAATATTTGGAGACCTAAATTTCGGATACATGCAACAACTTTCCAAACAAGATATCATGAAAGGACTACCTAACATCGAAATTTTTTTATCGAGTTTATGAAGGATGTGATGGGCCTCAAAATTAGGCACAAATTAAGGCCCATCTAACCTTTCCTAGGCACACAAAGGCTATATTAAATCTATCCTTATAAACTTAATAATGTTTTTTTAGCTTTAATGTGTTTATTAGGAAGGTTTAGAGATAATTGCATATTTGTGCCTAATATTATTTATTTTTGTAGAATATTGTGAGAATATTGCGCAGATGGGGAAGATTTGGGGGATGAAATTATATAGGGACCTTCTCCCTACTACAAGAGGATCAATATTGGATAATAAATGAACAAAATATTATGAAATCATTGACAAATTTTGAAGCTCTAGTGATTGAGAAAATCTAGGGATGTGTTTCTTGTCATTTAATGCAGATTCTTAGTGTTGGGAACCAGATCCATTTTTTGAGGTATTTTGAAGGGAAAAGATTCCTACTTTCAAGAAGAATAATTTTCATCATTTTTTATAAGTATCGATTCAAATTTTCCTCTAGAGGCATGTAATTCTTAGTCTTATTGTGGAGAAAACTTGAATTTTTGTAGCTCCACTTTCATCTTGGATTGATTCAAATAATGAAGTTTGGTGTCATTTTCAGCTTCTAAAGCTTTTTCTCCTTCATAGGACTCTCATTATCCTTGGCCTTGGCCATCCCAGGAGCCTCAAACCATTTTGTACAATTTGTCTTTCTTCTTCTCACTTCGTGTTCACATGCATCTCTTATTCTTGTTTTTCCTATTTCTGCATTTAGTATTGATGCTTCTTTTGATGTAGGATTGGGTTAAATGATTGAAGTGAGTATTTTTACAAGTTATTTATAGAGTCACAAGAATCATTCATCATTATAATAGATTTGAAAATTCATCTTCATCATTCAGTTACTTAGATTGGGGACAAAATAGTGGTAATTTTCTGCTATTTTTTAGAACATGTTAATGAACTTCATTTGGTTTTATTCGAATTGAATTAGATCATAAAAAATTAAAGTTAATAAAAAAAAACCCATATAATTTTCACTTGATTGGGTTAGGCATTTGGTAGGTTAACTAGCTCAAAAGTTGTTGAATTTTCTAGTTTTTAGAGTAGTAATTTTCTGCTATTTTTTATCACATGTTAACAGGGATATTTTGGAGTGATTCCACATGGAATGGAGACCTAAGACATCCTAATTAATAAAAACCTTTTTTCCATCCCAATTGGATTTGATTTACTTGGGTATCTAGCAAGATTCTTGCTCATGTAGCAAAACAGGGCCTCTTGTAGCACCTCCTATAGCACTCCTGCAACTCGTGTAGCAAGTGTAAACTTGACCATATTTTCTCCAAAATGTTATTTATTGTCTCTTAGGATTGAATAATGACCCCTAGGCTCCAAATCCATGATTGGAGAAGAATAAATACCACTTAGGACATGTCCCTTTACAATCTAGATTAGGCTTATTTATTTGAATTCATACTGAGTCTTAGGATTTCAATTGCAAATTGTTGTTCTTGTGTAGAATTAATTTCTTTTCAAAGTAACATTTCCATTTCTAAAATTAGCGTAGGATTTGATTTCGTGGAATTCACTCCATTACACCATATCAAGGAAAGAAGGACACATTTCATGTTGCACATATAGTGCCGACACCTCTTACGTTTGTACAAACCTTGGGTTGATAATTAGAGTTGGTAGCTTTGCGAGTTGCAACATCCTTATTGCAATTTGGGGCTCATCACTAGTTGCCACAATTGTTGGGGAGGTATCAAAGTATGCATTATTTTTTTCCCTAGTTTATTCATTTCTTTTACTTTATTAAAAAACAAAAAATATTTTCATTGGACATATTTCATTTCAAAAACAAAATTGCATTCATTAGCATTTTTCTTTAAAAAAAAAAAAATCTCCAACACCACCCTTCCCCCCCCCACCTCCCCCCACCCCCTTTATTTTATCATGTGGTGCATTAAGAGCCACACCACCGTCCACTTTTGAAGGTATAAGAAGAGGAGGTGACATAGAAGGTAGAATAAATGGATGGAGATTATAAACAAGTTAGCACCAAAAGAAAAAGTTGGTCAAAAATCTAGTCAAAGGAAGTCAAACTTTGGCTTTCTCCTCCTTTTCTCAGATGCTCCAATAGGACCAAGGCCATGATAATCCATAACCCTTGTACATTTCCAACACCCACCCATAATTCCCAAGCCTTTCTCATGCATTTTCCTCATTGTCCTAAAATGATACAGGAGGGCTCTGTTTTCCTACAAGAGGCCAAAATACATAGAGCAGAAAATTGATTTTATTATATCCTAAAAATAATACATCCATTTGTCAAGTTGTTTCATGAGGAGTTGCATATGGATGATGGTAACATACTCAAGAAATATCAACAAATTCCAGTTAACACTTTTTGAGAAATCAACCTCCATAACCTAGAGCCATTTTTTTTCTTGAGATTCATGCATCCATTGGCAAAAATGTTTTATGTGGCTATGAATAAGGATAATGGAAACATTCTAAAAAAATTTTAGTTTAATCCATTCTACCATTTGAGAGATATCGATAAAATAATTCTGCTACAAGAGGTTGTCCTAAAATGCTACAGGAGTGACCATAATTGCTATAGGAGGCAGATATGATTGGAGAAAGAGCCCAAAATGTCATGTATTCTTTATGAAATTTTGAGACAAGTTGGCCATAGCCTCATCATTCATTTTCCACACCAATTGACCTCTTCTCCACTCTCATTTTCATATCTGTCCATGAAAAGAACCCATTGCCGCCGCTTCTTCCATCCTTTCCACCATAAAAAGAGCCTTTAATCCTTGTCAAATGATTACTCATGAATTATCAGTATTTTTAAAGTTTTCACCTAAAGGAAATAATGATCCTAGGAGGGTCTATATGACTGCTACAAGAAGACACACATTCCTGTAGCAGTCTGCACAAGCCCTCCAGAACCACAATTAAAAGCCCTTGGAAGCACTAGAATGAAAAATTAACCAACATGAAGCATTGAGGGATCATCCCCTCAACCTTGGGAAGCCACAAAGCGTCTGCAAGGCTACTACAAGGTCACTGATCATCTTAAAGAGCAACAACTTGATCCACCATCAACAAGACCTACAGTGACAACTCTGATTAGTCAAGCACATTTTAGGAGAAAAAGTTTAGATCAAAGCCAATGCATGGAAAAATAAGAATAATAATATGAAACCTCAAGAAGCCAAAAAATCAGCCATTACATTTGTTCATAATTATCATGCAACCATCAAAGGATATGTTAGTTGCAATCTTCGCAACCTGTCACCAGGGATCAACATGAGCTCTTACTATGTCTGGTTTTATTAGATGTTTTGCACATGATGTTCAACAAAAAACATGTCACAAGTGTGTCCATCAGAAGAATCTCAAAAGCATATTTCCAACGGTATATCACACTCCCGTAACCGGTTCCTAGATTAGAAGAAATGGATGAGTGATTCTTGGCTATGCATGTTTTGAGGTCATTTGCTACACACAATGACAAGTTTAGTACAAAATCTGTTTCTAAAATAATGGTAGGGATTTTTTCAAAAGTGAAAGAGGTTTTTGTTCACCACATACTAAATAACAAAAACCACCTTCCGTTTATGCACAAGTGCTACTATGTGGGAGATATACAGTGATATTAGGAGCCTACATTAAAAAAAATCAAAATGTTTCATATTTTTTACTGTTTTAGTCATTTTAGTGCGGGGCCATTTTACAATAGATGGAAAGTAATTTTGCAAAACCTAAGGATTTTTTTGTTACGCATGAGCCATATAACAAAAACCTCTTTCTGTTTATTCACAGGTGTTGTGGATTGGGATATGTGACTAGATCTTTACAGCTCATTTTCACAGATTTAAATTTTTAATGATTTTATGTTTTAGAGATGATTTTGTGGAACCGATTGCGATAAACTGGAAATGAATTTCCCACATTTGAGAGAGGTTTTTCTCCATCATGACCTTATATACACCAAACCTTTTTCAGTTTTGTAACAGGTGCTATGGTTTAGGAGATACGAGTTCATCTTCAACACCTAGTTTCAAAAATTCAGCCCAAGTTTTATGTAACTGATTCTATTTTGAAGAAAATGGTTGAGCTCAATTCCCTTAGCACAAGGATGAGAAAATGTATATATTTTATGAATTTCATAGTGTAGGAGTTGGATTTTGGTAGCAAAGAAGCATTTGGACAGTGTAAAGTTTTATTGAATATCATAATAAAGGAATTTTTGCCCTTTAGATCTAGGATTCATCATGGTGCTGATGTTTAGTATGTTTTTCCCATAATTCATCTACACATTATGTTTTTTTTGCCTTGCTACAGCATTATCTAAGTGATATGTTAGGAATTCATCCATAATGATGCTCCTTTCATGATGATTTTGTTGTTAGTTGTAATGGTTGTCTTAGCAGAATTCATCCTTGGCTAGACGCTCTGTTGAGAAACCTTGTGATTCTCTTTCATCTAAAGTTGTTGTTGCAGATTCATCATTTGTATGATTTCTTCAAGGCAGCGAGATTTCTCTCCTATACTTCTCACATTTACAATATTCACTTGGCTGAACATGGCACTTAATTTACCCCAGGTTTGCTGACAGAAATTGGCATCAATTCCATAGTCCAAATCATCCTTTCTCTTGTTGTTTTGACCCAAGACAAATCCAATCAAACTCCTTTACATCTATACCTAGCCTAAGATCAGTTGTTATATTAGTTGATCTCAAGCCCTAAGTGATCATAATTCGCTGAGATTGACCCGGAGAGAGCCCTCTCCTGACCTGGTAGGGCTAGCTACCAGGCTGAGCGTGGTTTGATGTGGACCTAGAATCTTACCTTTTCAGCCTGAGGTAAATCTAGGCTCTAACAGTATCATCACTGGTAGCTTTAGAACCACAAAAGGCACCTTCAACAGTCATATTAGCAACCTCAATATCACCTACAAAAATACAAAAAGGGTAAGGCTTAGGTATTCAATCCTCAAAACCTCTCCTACAAACTTATTTTAGCTCAAAAAATGTTGTAAGTGTATGAATGAGAATATTTTTCATAGCAAAACTTAGTAGAAGAGAAGCCTTACCCTTATCTAGTAGTTAACTTCACTTTTCCATCAAGACAACTGCACATGGGGGAGAGGACAAGACATAAGTGTAGACTTGACTCAGTTAACTCAAAGAACTTTGAGTTTGTTTTGCTTGCAATGAAAAAATAGAGAAAAAAAAATAAAAATAAAATAAAAATTAAAAAATCAACAAGAAATAAAAGGTTAACCCACCACCTCTTGGCATGCAAATATTAGTTTCTATAGGATTTGGGTTGTGTGCTACAAGAAGGAACATAACTTATACAAGAATAATAGAGTTGCTATAGGAAGGAACATCACTACTATAGAAAGAACATGTTTGCTACAAGATGGTAATAGAGTGGTACAAGAGGGAAAATTTCAACCATAGGGAGGCCCACCAGTAGAATAGACACCTTTAAGAGCCCCAAGACACAAACTTCCCTATTACAAGAGGAAACAAAAGAGATATAGGAGAAAACAAGGGCTGCTATAGGAGAAACATGGGTTGTTACGGGAGAAACATGAGATGTTGTAGGAAGAGGCAGCCACACCAAAAGAAGAGGAGAAAGGTCTCCAAGAACTCCAAAATCTTGGCCCACAACCAAATCTATCCATGGAAGTCATAGAATGAAACCAACCATCCAAATCATATTCCATTGAACTAAGGAAGGGAATTTCATGAAAAGACACCTGAGGCATAAAATAAGAACAACATGGCAGGAAGTTGGATAGGTTTGTCAGAGGATGAGCAACAGTGTTAGTAGGGGGTATGATGGGCTTCCAAATTGGACACAATTAAGCCCCATCTAACCATTCCTAGGCACATAAAGGCTATATTAATTCTATCATTCTACACTTAATAATGGTTTTTATCCTTTAATATGTTCATTGGGAAGGTTTAGATATAATTGCATCTTTGTGTCTAATATTATTTATTTTGTAGAATATTGTAAGAATATTTGGTAGATTATGAAGATTTGGAGAAGGATATAATCTAGGGACTTTCTCGCTACTATGGGAGGATCAATATTGGATAATAAATGAAAAAAATATGAGAAAATCGTTGACAAATTTTGGAGCTCCAGCGATTAAGAAAATCTAGAAATGTGCTCCCCGTCATTTAATGTAGATTAGTAGTGTTGGGAACCAGATCCACTATTTGATGGATTTTGGAGGTTAAAGCTTCCTCCTTTAAAGGATAATTATTCCTCATCATTTTATATATGTACCAATTGGAATTTTCCTCTAGAGGCGTGTATTTTTTAATCTTATTGTGGAGAAAACTTGTATTTTTGTAGTTGCACTTTCATTTATAGCAGGGATGTACTTGGATTGATTTAAATAATGAAGTTTGGTGTCATTTTTAGCATCTAAAGCTTTTTTTCCTTCATAGAACTCCGAGTGTCCTTGGGCTTGGACATCCTAGGAGGCTCAAAGATTTTTGTATAATTTGTCTTTCTTCTTTTCATTTCTTATTCACATGCATCTCATATTCTTGATTTTTCTATTTCTGCATTTAGTATTGATGCTTCTTTTGTTGTAGTTTTGGGTTAAATGTTGGATGTGTAGCCTTCTTATCTTCTTTATTCATAGGTATCACTGCATTGTACCCCATTTTGTAATGTGGCAGCAACACCACCTATTTATGTGCACCGCCAGGGACGTCCAAGGGGGGCGAAATTACAACATTTTATGTTGTAGTTTCGTAGTCAATATGGGTCGTTCATTAGGGAGAAATTTAATGATAGAAATTATGTTTAATTTAGGGTTTTTTGACCAATAAGGCAACCCCTCACTATGTATGAGGGAATTGTATTTCGTTTATGTAGATGTGTATGCTGAGAAAGAAAGACAAAGGAGATTGTGTGAAGTGAAGAGGAAATTACAGCAGATCTGTTGTAGGTTGTATCTCTTCAGTTTGAAGGATAATATAAAAGGAATGACTGGTTGTTTCTCCATGGACATAGCCCAAATTCGGTGAACCACGTATATCTGTATCTCTCTTGTTTTATGTGTTTTCTGTGTTTATATTTCTGCAATATAATTTGTATTCCATTTCTCTCTAATATATAATTTTCTAACATTACATGATTGAAGTGATTTGTTTTTCAGGTTATTTACAGTATCACAAGAATTATTCATCCTTATAATAGCTTTTCAAATTCATCTTCATCATTGAACTACTTGGATTGGGCTACTAGTTCATGAATCTAGAATTTTTAGAGGTCCCTTGTAACAAAATAGTAGTAATTTTCTGATATTTTTTAGAACATGTTAATGAGATTAATTTGGGTTGATTTGATTTAATTATATCATAACAAAATTCAATCTAATATAAAAAATTACCACATAGAATTTTCACTTGATTAGGTTAGGCATTTGGTAGGTTAACTAGCTCACTAGTTCTTGAATTTCTAGTTTTTAGAGTAGTAATTTTCTACTATTTTTTAGCTCGTGTTAAGAGAGGTATTTTGGAGTGATTCAACTTTGAATGGAGACCTAATAGATCCTACTTAATAAAAAAAAATTCCATCCCATTTGGATTTGATTTACATGGGAATTTAGCAAGATTCTCTCTCCTATAGCAAAACAGGGCCTAATAAATCCTACAAGAATAATAGAGTTTCTATAGGAAGGAACGTCACTACTATAGGAAGAACATATTTGCTACAAGATGGTAATAGAGTGATACAAGAGGGAAAATTTCACCCATAGGGAGGCCCACCACTAGAGCAGACACATTTAAGAGCCTCAAGACACAAACTTCCCTATTACAAGAGGAAACAAAAGAGATACAAGAGAACACAAGGGCTGTTATAGGAGAAACATGGGTTGTTGTAGGAGAAATGTGAGATGCTACAAGAAGAGGTAGCCACACCAAAATAAGAGGAGAAAGGTCTCCAAGAACTCCAAAATCATGGCCACAACCAAATCTATCCATGGAAGTCATAAAATGCAACCAACCGTCCAAATCATATTCCATCGAGCTAAGGAAGGGAATTTCATGAAAAGACAGCTGAGGCATAAAAGAAGAACAACATGGCAGGAAGTTGAATAGGTTTTTCAGAGGATGAGCAACAGTTTTAGTAGGGGGTATGATGGGCCTCCAAATTAGACACAAATTAAGCCCCATCTAACCATTCCTACGCACATAAAGGCTATATTAAATCTATCATTAAACACTTAATAATATTTTTTATCCTTTAATATGTTCATTAGGAAGGTTTAGAGATAATTGCATATTTGTGTTTAATATTATTTATTTTGTAGAATATTGTGAGAATATTTGGTAGATTATGAAGATTTGGAGGAGGATATAATCTAGGGACTTTCTCCCTACTATGGGAGGATCAATATTGGATAATAAATGAAAAACATATCATAAAAGCATTGAGAAAGTTTGGGGCTCCAATGATTAAGAAAATATAGGAATGTGCTCCCTATGATTTAATGTAGATTCATAGTGTTGGGAACCAGATCGACTAGTTGATGGACTTTGGAGGTTAAAGCTTCCTCCTCTAAACGAGAATTCTTCCTCATCATTTTATATATGTACCAATTTGAATTTTCCTCTAGAGGCATGTATTTCATAGTCTTATTGTGGAGAAAATTTGTATTTTTCCAGTTGCACTTTCATTTCTAGCAGGGATGTACTTGGATTGATTCAAATAATGAAGTTTGGTGTCATTTTTAGCTTCTAAATCTCTTTCTCCTTCATAAGACTCTCAGTATCCTTGGGCTTGGACATCCTAGGAGCCTCAGAGACTTTTGTAAAATTGTCTTTCTTCTTTTCATTTCTTATTCACATGCATCTCGTATTCTTGTTTTTTCTATTTCTTCATTTAGTATTGATGCTTCTTTTGTTGTAGTTTTGGGTTAAATGTTGGGTGTGTAACCTTCTTATCTTCTTTATTCATAGGTATCGCCACATTGTACCCCATTTCGTAATGTGGCAGAAATGCCACCCGTTTATATGCACTGCCAGGGGCATCCAGGGGGGGCGAAATTACAACATAAAACATTGTAATTTTGTAGTCAATCTGGGTCGCTCATTAGGGAGAAATATGATGATAGAAATTATGTTTAATTTAGGTTTTTTTGACAAAGAGGACAACCCCTCACTATATATGAGAGAATTGTATTGCATCTATGTAGATGTGTATTCTGAGAGAGAAAGACAAAGGAGATTGTGTGAAGCGTAGAGGGAATTACAATAGATATGTTGTAGGTTTTATATCTTCAGTTTGAAGGATAATATAGAAGGAATGACTTGTTGTTTCTCCATGGATGTAGCCCGAATTCGGCGAACCACATATCTCTGTATCTCTTTTGTTTTATGTGTTTTCTGTGTTTATATTTCTGCAATATAATATATGTGTTCCATTTCTCTCTAATATATAATTTTCTAACATTACATGATTGAAGTCAGTTGTTTTTTAGGTTTTTTACAGCATCACAAGAATGATCCATCCTTATAATAACTTTTAAAATTCATCTTCACTATTGAGCTACTTGGATTGGGTTACTAGTTCATGAATCTAGAGTTTCTAGAAGTTCCTTGTAGCAAAATAGTAGTAATTTTATGCTATTTTCAGAACATGTTAATGAGATTAATTTGGGTTGATTATCATAACAACATTCAATCTAATATAAAAAATCACCCGATATAATTTTCACTTGATTAGGTTAAGCATTTGGTAGGTTAACTAGCTCAGTAGTTCTTGAATTTCTAGTTTTTAGAGTAGTAATTTTCTGCTATTTTTTAGCACGTGTTAAGAGAGGTATTTTGGAGTGATTCAACCTAGAATGGATACCTAATAGATCCTACTTAATAAAAAAAAATTCCATCCCATTTGGTTTTGATTTACTTTGGAATTTAGCAAGATTCTCTCTCCTATAGCAAAAGAGGGCCTCTTGTAGCACCTCCTATAACACTCATGTAGCCCTCCTATAGCAAATGTAAACTTGAGAATATTTTCTCCAAAAGCTTGGTTTTTGTCTATTAGGATTTCATAATGACCCCTAGTCTCTAAATCCATGATTGGAGAAGAAAAAAGGCCACTTAGGCCATGTCTTTTTACAAAGTTAATTAGGCATATTTATTTGAATTCATACTCTTAGGATTTCAATTACAAAATGTTGTTGTTGCCTAGGATTAATTCCTTTTCCAAGTAACATTTCCAATTATGACATTAGCTTAGGCTTTGACTTCATGAAATTCACTCCATTACATTATATCAACGAATGAATGACACATTGTATGTTTCACATATAGTGCTGACACCTATCAATTTTCTACTGACCCCAGGTTGATAATTTGTGTCGGTAGCTTTGGGAGTTGCACCATTTTTGTTGCAATAATGGAGCTCATTAGGATGATCTCTTTGAAAGAATCCATAAGCAAATTTCGGTAAGGGGAATGCATGGAGGGCCTCCTCTACCTTGGATATTTTTCATAGTGATCTTATGGAGCCATTTCCATAATCTTCCATAGGAAAAGCCAAATATGTACTAGCATTTATAAATGATTTCACAATATACATATCAGTATACTTTCTCAAACTCAAATTGGATTGTTTGAGGATCTGAAAGTTTTCAAAGCACATGTATAAAATCAGTATCGAAAGATGATTAAGATACTTTGTACGTATAATTGCGGGGATCATGTCAACAATTATGTCTTAACATTTTTGTAATGAAACATGAATATAGTTTCAACACATAGTTCCTTTCACTTTATAGTAGAATGAGTTAGCTGGGAGGAAGAATAAAACCTTGAAAGAGAAGGCTAGTGGAATATTGCATGCAATTTCCGTTTCTTCCATATTGTTGTATGAAGAAAAAAACTATGCTTTGTACATAAAAAACAAATCTCCTCACAAATTTGTTACAATAAAAATACCTTTTAAAGCATTGAGTGGCATGAAACCAGAAGTTACACATTTCCAAATTTTTAGCTGTCTTGAATGGGCCCACATTCCTTTAGAAAAGAGGAAGTCTTTTGAGCCTCAAAGAAAATATTTCATCTTTTTTGGATATCCAAATGATGTAAATGGATACATACTACTAGATCTTTCAATAGAAATTCTCTTCACTAAGAGGAGTGTCTACTTTAAAAAAATTACCTTTCATGCCTCTAAGGAATATGGAAAATCTTATGTTCTTCCTCCTATAGCATATCTAAGAGATTATGCATCCTTTGAATATGCTATATATCTAGATAAAAAATAACATAGAAACATGAGAAAATATAGTTCAACAACTAGATAATAAATCACTTTGAGGGGGAAACCTGCTTTTGCATCACATAAATGAACAATTCTTTGATTATTCAAATGAAAAAGTATCCTTCATATATAAAGGAGTATAAAGGTTGAAAATATAATTGGGGCCTACATAACAATAATAATTTGAGGACATAACAATAACAATATTGGGGCTAAACTAGTATTATAGGGACCTAAAATGTCCCTCCTTCAAAAAAGTTTTTTCTTAAATGCTTGTGTAGTTATATATGCTTTTGTATGAAAAATTCATCTTCTCATGTGTAATCTTCAACAGCTAAGTTCTTCCACTTAATGAGATATTTTGAAATTGATCGATTCAGTAGCTATCGGATTTGTGTTCTTGTGACTGCTTCAAGCCCCATTATGATTTTTCCTTCCTCATCAAGTTCTAGAAATATAGTTTGAACTAGGATCTTATCACCAATAACCTTATTTAAGCATGAAATATGGAAAACTAGGCGTACTCGCGAAGATGCAAGTAACACCAATTTTTATGCCATAGTACCAATCTTTTGCAACACCTTTAGTACTTGGGTGATAATTTATTATCATTCTTAGCTTGTTGGACGGGAATTTTCTTGTATGGTTAGATTCGTAAAAGTACCAAATCACCCAAGTAAAAACTTCTTTCTTTACAATGCTAATATGTATACTGCTTCAATTTTTTTTGTGCCAGAGTTAGGTTATCCTTTAAGAGATGGAGAACTTGTTGTTGATGCTCGATATTATATCACATTATTTTAACCTTAAAATCCTCTATTAAAGATGATGTGATGGACAATAGATGATATCCATAAAGAGCCATAAATGGCATCATTTTTGTTGTGGTATGGAAATAAGTGTTATACCACCCTTCTGCCATAGGTCACCACTTGACCCATTGTGCTTGTGTTAGGAAACTAGCTCACAAAAATATAGAAAAGATAGATCAACGCTTTAGAATTCAACATCTTTGAGGGGGCAACCTCCTTTACATTACACAAATGAACAATTCTTGGATGATACAAATGACTTAACCTCCCTTCTATATATAGGAGTCTAAGGGGTCACAATATAATCAATCCAACATAACAGCAATAACAAAAGGGCACAACAATAACAATATTGGGGTTCTATGGAGCACACTAATAACAATATGGGGACAATAGAGGTACAATAATAAAAATAAGGGATATAATGACAGTAGTAATGGGGGAATCACTAGTATTATAGGGACCTAACATGCCCCTCTACTTCTGAAAAGTGTTGTCCTCAATGCTTGAGTATCTTTGGATGCTTCTATATAAAATTCTCATTGTCCCATGTGGAATATTCAGCAGATAAGTTCTTCCACTTGATGAGATACTCTGAAATTGATCGATTTCATACTTGTCGAGTTCTTGTTTCTGTGACTGCTTCCGATTCCAATATGATTTTTCCTTCCTCATCAATTTCTGGCAATATTGTTTCAATTGGGAGCTTGTCACCTATAACCTTCTTTAAACATGAAACATGGAAAACTAGGTGCACTTGGGAAGCTCTAGGAAGCTCCAATTTGTATTCCATAATACCAATCTTTTGCAACACCTTGTACAGACCATAATACTTTGGTTATAATTTGTTATCCTTCTTAGCTTGCTTGAAGGACATTTGTTTATATGGTTGGCCGTAGGAATACCCAGTCACCTACATCAAAACTTCTTTTGTTGTGATGTTGATCTACCTGTTGTTTCATTCTATTCTGCGCCAACATGAGGTTATCCTTTAATAGTTGGAGAGCTTGTTGTTGATGCTCAATGTGATGTTCCACTACTTTAACCTTAAAATTTTATCTTAAATATGATGTGATGGATGGTGGATGATATCCATAAAGTGCCATAAATAGGGTCATTTTTTTTGTAGTATGGAAGGAAGTGTTATACCACCATTCAGATAGAGGCAACCATTTGACCCATTGTGTCTGTTTATCAGATACAAAGCAATGAAGATATCCTTCCAAACATTTGTTTACTATCTCAGTTTTCCCATTAGATTGAGGATGATAAGATGAGCTATGAGTTGATTGAGTACCAAGAAAAGAAAATAATTCTGTCCAAAAATTTCCAGTGAAAATGGGATCTCTGTCACTTACAATAATCTTTGGGTTTCCATGTAGCTTTTGAATTGTTTCCATAAATGCAGTAGAAACCGTATTGGCTTTAAATGGATGTGATAATGCACAAAAGTGTGCATACTTGGTAAGTCTGTCAACTACCACCATGATGACACTCTTTCCCTCAGACTTGGGTAAACCTGTGATAAAATCCATTGAAACCTCCTCCCAATGTTGGATTGGAATGGATAAAGGTTGTAATAGACCCGGTGTCTTAATTGTTTCAACTTTATTTTGTTGGCAAACCAAACATTCTGCCACAAACTTTTGAATATCTGATTTAAGGCCATCCCAAAAAAATTCCTTCTTAACCATGTGGTAAGTTTTTGAAAATCCTGAGTGCCCTCCTAAGGGAGAAGTGTGCAATTCCATAAGAATCTTTTGTTTTAGCTGGGAATTCTTACAGAAGTATAAGCGATCTTTGTACCACAACGAATCAGTTTGCCAGCTAAATGTATCAGACATACTGCAATCTTGTTGCAACTTTCAAATAAGTGCCCACACTTCTTCGTCATTCTTTCATTCCCTTGCTTCGTTTATCCAAGTTGGTTGGATAATAGAAATGGCGCACAACAATGCTTCACATCCTCATCCTTTCTTGAGAGTGCATCTGCCACCACATTTTGCTTCCCTTTTTTGTAGATGATTTCAAAGTCATAACCCAACATCTTTGTGACCCACTTTTGTTGCTCTTCACAGGATAATCTTTGTTCTAAAAAGTATTTAAGGCTATCATGATCCGTTTTTACCTTGAAGTGTCTTCCCATTAGGTAGGGTCGCCATTTCTTAAGTGCATGGAGTATTGCCAACATTTCCTTCTCATAAATAGCTTTGTGTAAAAACTTTCCCTGATTGGACGACTTTCAAAAGCAATGGGTCTTTCATCTTGCATTAAAACAACACCAATTCCATTTCCTGAAGCATCACATTCCACAATAAAGGTTTTTGTGAAGTCCGGTGTAGCTAAGACAAGTGCTTGGCACATTGCCTCTTTAAGATGTTCGAAGGCCTTTGTTGCTTCTAGAGTCCATGAAAAATGCATCTTTCTTCAATAGTGTTGTTAGAGGTGCTGCTATTCTCCCATAATTCTTAACAAACTTGCGATAATACCCTGTCAACCCGAGAAATCCTTGCAAATGCTTTATGGATGTGGGGATTTCCATTCCTTAATGGATTTAATTTTGCTAGGGTCTACCTTAACTCCTTCATGAGATACAATATGACCCAGATATTCCACCTCTTGTACTCCAAAGAAACATTTGGATCTTTTGCATATAATTGTTTCTCCTCCAATAGTTGTAGCACCCTGTCAACATGTTCAACATGATCCTTCCAAGACTTGTTGTAGATTAGTATATCATCAAAAAATACCAACACAAATTTTCTAAGGAATGGTTTGAAATTGAATTCATCAAACCTTGAAATGTAGAAGGTGCATTGGTAAGGCCAAAATGCATGACCAAAAATTCATAATGGCCCTCATGAGTTCTAAATGTTGTTTTTCGAATGTCTTCAGTCTTCATTTTGATTTGATGATATCTTGAACAAAGACCCAACTTGGTGAAGTAAATTGGTCCATGTAATTCATCCAATAATTCATCAATGATAGGAATGGGAAATTTATCTTTAATAGTAAGCTTTTTGAGCTCCCTATAATTTCGACACATGTGCCATGATCCATCCTTCTTGTGTACCAATACCACTGGAGCAGAGAAAGAACTTTGACTAGGTTGGATTATACCAACCTCTAGCATTTCTACAACCATACGTTCAATTTCACTCTTTTGGGCATATGGATATCTGTAAGGCCTTATGTTTGGGGGAACACTTCCTGGAATCAAATGAATAGCATGATCATGATCATGAATAGGTGGGAGGAATTTGGGAGTCTCAAACACCTTGGAATGATTGTCCAAAATGTTGTGGAGATCTGCTAAAATAGATGATTTGGATGTGGAAACCTCTAGTGAACATAATTGTGCAATTACACCCCGGTGTTCTTTCTTTAGAAGCTTTATCATGTTGTTAGAGATTATTACCTTTCTTGGTTTCCCTGCAACACCCCTTAATTCAATTTCCTTTCCTTCCAAAAAAAAATTGAATAAAAGTTCTTGAAAATTAAAATCTATCGTACCCAAAGATTGTAGCCATTGAACTCCTAGTACAACATCTGCACCACCCATTGGAATGGAAAGCATTGGACTATTTAAAACATATTCTCCCGTTGATAGCTTGATATTATGGCACTTTCCAAAGAAATTTATGGTTCCTCAATTTGCAACCATTACTTGACACTTTGGTGCTGGATATAGGAAGCAATTCAATTCCTCGGCTATCTTACAATGAATAAAATTATGGGTACTACCTGAATCAATCAGCACTATTACCTTTTTCTTCTTGATATGCCCTTCTATATTGAGAGTTTGAGGAGTGGTAATTCTTTTCAATGCATTACAATATATGGTCAGATTCATTTCTTCTTTCTCTAGGACTGGTTCCTGGTGTATATCCTCTTATTTTGGCATTTCTTGTTCCTTTTATTGCTCCTCTTCCCCATCTATGTAAATTAATTTCTTCTCATTACACTTATGACCTTTAGTGTATTTTCTATCACAATTGTAACAAATCCCATTTTCTCTTTTTTCTTCCAATTATTGTGGTGTCAACCTTGTAGGTGTTGAAAGGCTAGGAGCAACAATACTTCCATCTTTATGGTTGTGAGTGGTCGGCTTCCTTGTTGCCATAATTTTTCTTTCCATTTTTCTTGCCTACCTGAATGCCTTCTCCATTGAATCAGCTGTTATATAAAAAATTAGTTAGTTCATAAGTTATTAGGAAAAGGGCATGATTAAATGTCATGCCCATTCACCAAGGATTACCCAAGGTAGTGTATAGCCAGGGGCCTCCCATAAAATGTAAACATCATCTATTCAACTATTAATAAAATATATATATCATGGTTGTAAATTACTAAGTTTATGTGTTTCATATAGTATCAGAGACGCGTTCGGCACTCCTGAAGCCTAGTTCCACTACTGTGACCACTCCTATCCAAAGCCACCATCACCATGAAACCTTCGTACTTTCATCTCCTTACCTTATGCACTATTCTAGACACTATCTTGTGCCTGTACTCCTGCTGCATCGTTCACCCTGTTACACCTCTCGATGTGCAGTCCTGCAATTCCCACGTCCGTTCATTCCTCCACCGTCCATCGTCTTTCTTCCTTCCCAGTGCATGCCACCCTAGATGTTAATCCATGTTCCAACGCCTGACCCCATCTTATATATCTATATATATATTATATATATATATTATATATATATATATATATATATATATATATATATATATATAATATATTATTATATAATATATATATATATAATATTATATAGATATATACATACATACATACATACATACATACATATATATATATACATACACCCCCACAAACTCGTTCAATGTCGTCGATGTCAATGGCTGATTTCAACAAAAAATTGATTGATCTAGAGAATAGGATTACTAGCCACTCTGATGATTTCAATAAAAAATTAGTCAATCTTGAGAGTAGGGTAATTGGACTTTCCAATGATATCAAAAAGCTTCAAGATACGACAAATTGGATAGAACAACAGATCGGGCAGAACTATCTCAAATCTAAAATGAACCATAGTCAGACAATGTCAATGCTGAGCACTTTATGTGACAGGAGGAAGGTTACACCTGAATAGATACTCCAAACTGATGAAGGTAATCAATAGCACAATTCATCATATTCAACAAATTCAATAGATTCTCATGAAAAAGCGGAGTCTCCAAAAAAATCAACCACGCACCATAAAGGAAATAGTAACGCGATATTTTCAAATAAGAATATCTGGGATACATTCACCTATCAATACCCTCTTTTCACTCCACCATTAGCAACGTATCAATGAAGGGCAAAAGTTGAGCTACCCAAATTCGATGGGAATGAAAAATGCAGCGTTGTGTGGTTGAATAAAGCATAAGAATACTTCAACATTTATGACATCGACAATGATGATGAAAAGATTAGGCATGCTTCCATGAAAATGGAAGGAGAAGAATATAATTGGTATATGTGGTGGAAGAAGACAACAATCACCATCAGTTGGAGAAAATTTAAGGATGCATTCTTTAAAAGATTCCAAGGTGTAAAGGAAGAAGATTTATTTTCAACACTCATTAGATTGTAACAAAAAGGAAATGTGGGTGAGTACACTCGAGAATGGGAGACCTTAGCAACATGAGTACCTGGGTTATCAGAATCTTCTCTAATTCAATCATACATCTCCAGACTTAAAACTCATCTACGAGTAGAACTTGAGCTTCATGGCATCACGTCAATAGAAGTAGCAAGACAAAAAGAAAAAGTTGCTGAAAAGAAATTTGAACAGATATTGTGGTCAAAACAGGAAAAAGTATATTCGAGACGAAGAATGCCCCATTCTGTGGATACGGATAATACAAGATATGTTCCACCACATCGTTGTAAAGGTGAAAAGTCTAACGTAGAAATGCAAAGTATAAAAGAAGGAAAATGCAAACATTGTGGCGAGAAGTGAGACTCTAAACATAGGTGTGCAAAAGGAAAAGAATCAAAGAACCTATATAACTGTGAAGCAACTAATGATTCAAATAGTGATGATTCAAACACAGAAGAAATAGAAGATGCCCCAAAATTCTCTCCAAAATTAGATGACAGAAGTATTTTTCAAGTGTCACTATTAGCTATGACAGTTATATCACAAACCGAGACTCTAAAATTGAAAGGACATATAAAGAAGAACAACATATTGGTTCTCATCGACTCCGGTAGCACCTCAATTTTTTAGATGAAACCATGGCAAAGAGACTCAACATTTTCTCATTTCCCATACCCAACATGAAGGTGATAGTATCTGACAATAAGAAGATTGAAAAGGTAGGGAAATGTCATAAGGTGAAATTGCAGATACAAGACTTTCATTTAGAATCCTCATTCTTCACTATACCATTAGGAGGAGTAGATGTGGTCTTAGCGATCTAATGGATACAAACCCTATGCACTTATTCTACAAATCGTCAAGTACAGTTCATAATATTTAACTGGGAAGTGTAGAGGTATTAGTTATATGGATTCCAAGCACAAGAGAATTAAATCATATCGTCATCTCAGATGATGAAGATGATTTGAAAAGGAGAACCATCTTATGTAGTACAATGTCACCAATTAGAAATGTTATCTGCAAACATGATCAACGAAGACTCACCAGAGATACAAGATCTAATTCAGAAGCATGAAAAGGTATTCCAAGACCTACCTATGAAAATGCCTCCTAACAGGGAAATTGAGCATACAATAAAAGCAGGGTCGGACCCCATCATCATCAAGTTGTATCAATATCCACATCACCACATGATGGAAATTGAGAGATTAATCCAAGACCTTTTAAAGTGTGGGATCATTTCTAAAATTAAGAGTTTGTATACTGCTCCAGTGGTATTGTTAAGGAAGAAGGATGGTTCATTCAGCCTATGCATTGACTATAGAGGATTAAACAAAATAATGATTAAAAACAAATTCCCAATTCCCTTTATCGATGAAATGTTGGATCAACTACATGGTGCAAAATACTTCTCAAAACTGGACTTAAGTTTTGGCTATTACCAAATCAGAATCAGGTTGGAAGAAATACCAAAAACGACATTCCAAACACATGAAATTCACTATGAATTTAAAGTAATGCCATTTGGGTTAACCAATGCACAAGCAACATTCCAAGCCACTATGAACGAATTATTCCCTCCATATCATTGGAAGTTTGTATTAGTATTCTTTGATGATATTTTAGTTTACAGTAAAACTTGGAAGGAGCACCTACAAGATCTGGATAAAGTTCTTAAACTACTGAAAGAGCATCAGTTCTATGCAAAAAATTCCAAATGCACCTTTGGAAAGGAAGAATTAGAATATCTCAAGTACGTCATATCTCATGAAGGCGTAAAAGTGGACCCTAATGAAATTAAAGCTATAAAGGAATGGGTCAAACTAGTTAATATATCCAAGCTAATAGGGTTCTTAGGATTGACGGGATATTACCGAATATTTATTAAAAACTATGCACATATAATTACACCTCTAACAAACCTTTTTAAAAATAACTCATTTCAATGGAATGAGGAAGCAGGAAGGTGTTTTGAAGAACTGAAGGAAGTTATGTCTAATGCCCCGGTATTGGCAACTCCAAATTTATCTAAACCATTTGTCATTGAGTGTGATGCTTTTAGATTCAGTATATGCACAGTTTTAATGTAAGAAGGACATCAAATAGCTTTTGAAAGTAGGAAGCTCAATAAACGAGAACATCTTAAATGCACATACAACAAGGAAATGCTCGCTATTATGCATGCATTGGCTAAGTGGAGACAATGTCTTATGGGAAGTACGTTCTCCATTCGAATAGATCCTAACAGTCTCTAACACCTCCTTCAACAAAAAACACTTTCCAAATAACAACAAAAATGGATTGAAAAAATTGCCACCTTTGACATGGAGATACTACATAAAAGGGGAAAAGACAATGTAGTAGCAGATGCCCTGTCTAAGAAAGACAAAAAACTAACACTACTTGCAGTCTCGATTGTTGTTCCTAAATGGCTTAATGAGATTCGAAGTGAGTATGCTAAGGATCCAGAAATAACTGCGATAATCAATAACCTTCCAGATAACTCAAAATTTGAATGGAAGAACGACAATCTATGGTACTGTTGTCACCACAACCACCACCCTATTAAAACCTACTCTGGTGGCAAATTTGAATGGGTCCCCTAGATGTTTGATCTTCTATTTCTTACTAGAGTTTTCACATGGAATTATGTCCTCAAAGTTGAATGGTTAAGGCCCCCTTAGTAAATATCTATAGAATGATTTATTTATAACTCAGTCTAGCCCTTCATTCATATCCTTTCATCAGGACTTATTCAATCCTCATAAACCTTCATGGTACTCTATACCCACACATATAACAAACCCCCACTCTCTACTATGGTTGTATTTGGACTCAGCCCACAAAACCTTCTTTCGCTTCTTTATTTCTATTATAACGCTTTTATAATAGAAATACTCTGCAAGCATACATAAATTACCTTATCCGTGTTTCCTAGGGCTTTACACATTTCTCGATGCATGCCTTTATCATTGTTGCAATCTCGCAATTTCTGAAGTCACACTACACATTCCTCTTTTGCATCTAATATGCGATGGCCTCCCGGACTTCAAATGCAATTAACTGCGTCTATTTTTTTCGGGTTCGTCGTTACATCGCATATCACATTTTGCATTGGGTAAGGGCTAAGGTCTATCTCCCATGAATAATTGCGATGCGATCAGGCCTTCGATCACATCGGACCTCGAAATCGGCACTTTCAACCAATGTATCGGCCCAAGCTTCAACATTTCGCGATATGGCAAACTCGCAAGATTATTAAACGCAACACATATGTTTTTGCATATGAATCCCATCGCAAACCGTAATCGGTGGAACCTAGCACTTATACATGAGGCACTCTATGATAAAGTGGACCCATCAAGATTATTAAACATAACACATATATATTTGGGTCGGGCCCATCGCAAATCACAATCAACGAAACTAGGGGTGATGTTTCATGTGACTGCCCGCTACGATGTGTGATTGCAACTTGATCGCATCACAACCTTGGCTAAACCAGGGGCCGATTCTTTCACACTTGCTCCTTTTTTATTTCGATATGCCTTTATCGTATCTCCCTCTTTCTTTTATCTCTTTTTATACCGTCAATTGATTCTTAAATAAAAATTGAATATTATAGACAACGAAAATGCTTGATACTATACACAGAGCTCCCAGTTACATAGTCCATCTCTTTATAAAAGTTTTAATGAGGGAAAGATTTATTTTTGGGCATTTCTTTCATATTTTTCATAATCATATCTAATGTTAATTATTTCTGCAGGTGAGGATGAAGAGAAGAAAAGCGAGATTGAAGGGTAGATGCGTAAGCATCAGGAATGGCTGCAGGTAAAGAATGCATGAGCGGATCCGAAAAGTTTATATATGCGGGTGTATTCTATTTAAGATTCGGCCTTAGGCATTCACAGTTGGGTTTCCATGTGTCGCCTGTGTATTTCGAAAGTTATGTTGTCCCGGGGTTTATCATGAAGAGATGACACGCAGTAATTATCCTTTCCATCAGTATCCATTCATTTCCCCAGGAAATAAAATACTCCAGCAAATGTGACCTCGTCGTGTCAGCAGTTTCACTGATCGTTCTAAGTCTATATATTTTAATTTGTATATTGAAAAGAGAGGAAGGTGAAAAGTCAGGGGAAGATGAAGGATCAATTTCTTTCTGCATAAGTATTACTTCTATTACACAAAAATATCCTCACCTTGATTATTTGCAGTCGGTATGGGTCTATCACCACCTATGCCAGCTTCCTAAGCAAGTCTCAAACCTCAGCTCTTCAGAACAAGCTTTAAAAATGAGAGAAAGACATCAAAAAAGCAATGTAACTCTGGTTCCGCACTTTATCTCTCTTTTGCCTGCGGGCCCGCACCTTTTGTTCAGGATATCTGCGTACTTATATGCTCTGTATGTAAAGGGGAGGGTGCGTACCCCTATGAAAGTCAAAAGGCGCAATTTTTATCTTTAAAAACTCACTTTGGGTTAATTCTAGAGTTTTCTAGAAGGATTTTTTACGTGGATTGTTCACTCCAAGTGGTTCATGCATCCCATAAGAAGAGGAACTAATCCCTTGTTAAGAGGAGCTATCCCTTTGAAGGAGGATTCTATCCCTTTGAAGGAGGACCTGGTAACTGATCTCCATTGCACTATAAATTGAGGCATTGGGTCAGTGGCTTGGGAGGTTAGAAGCTGAACTTTTGAGGGTAAATGCTAGTGAAATCAAGACTTCCTATTTGAGCTTAAGAGGAGAGATCACATACATTTTTGGCTTCATTGGGGAGTGAGTGAAGCTTGTCAAAGTAGAGGAGACTTCTTGTTGGACCCTTGGAGGAGCTTGTACAGCGTCAAGGCAAAGGTTGTCAGGTTCTTCTCCTTTTGAATTAATGCAATCAAGCTCATTTTTCTCAACAGGTATCTCATGTTATTTGTTTCATGGACTCCTTGACTTTCATGTTAAATATGTTTTATAATACTGGTTATTCAGGTGCTATTTAATCGTTTGCCTTGTTTGTGTTTGCAGGTTTGCAACAAAGGAACTTACTTGGATCAAAGGAGCGAAGGCATCTCCAAACTTGCGTTGGACATGAGGTAGGCCTTAAAACACATTTGTTTGCCATTATTTATGAAGCGCATTTAGAGAAAGATAGCTTCTGGTTGGTTTGTTTGTCATTAGGTCTTCATTAGATTCTAGGAAGGTCTATCTTGTCCGCAAGATCGACTCATTCCGCGTGACAGTGGCTATGTGCATCAACTCGTCAAAGTACAAGTCAAGCTCCAATTGAGAGTCCCAATAGATGGGATCGCATGTGCTCCACAACAACATGCATACTCCTGAATACATGTGCATGGGAAGCTTGTAGACTAGTGATGAGCTGCGAGAGATATTCATAGTTCTGGATCTGACTCTGGATGCGTGTCTTCAGCTCGACTGCTTTGGGCTTCATCATCTTGGGCAAGTGTAACGGGGCTCCCTTGTATCTAATTGTCCATGTTTTCATGTAGTCAACGGTAGTATGCATTTTTAACAAGATATGTGCTCTATTAGCACATTGCTATTGCCAACCATTGAGATGGACGACTTCCTTATGCACAGTACCATACCTAGAATACAACACCCGCATAACTGCCTCAAGGGACAATACTTCATCTAGTATTGCCTTCTTCAACTCTGCTCAGGAAAATGTCGTAACTAGTTCTCCTCCTTTCTTGGTTGTATGTAGATCCTTAACCATTCGATCATTCTTTGCTATCAAGAAGCGAACACTCAAGCTAGTGTCTCTGACATATGCTTTGGTAGCATCGACCAATGGTATTGGATGTTTGCGCACATCAGACATGATCACTCATTCCTCAAAATGCACAGGAAATGTGTTGTCATCCAGAGTAGACACTCTGTGAGATTGCACAACTCTGTGTTGTGACTTTTTGAATGATATGTTGTGCATCTCTCATTCTGGATTGTATCCAAGTATCTCGGTGTCTCCTTGGTCGCTTGGGAGTTGCTCCGCTTCTGGATCCAATGAAGCTAGTGGGTCAACCTCTTGGTGGTAAGGCATGAGGTCGATGTCTTTTTCTAACTCTTGTTGCTCCATATCCATATCCATTTGTTCATGTGCTTATTCTATCTCTTGAGTGAAGTCTTGTTCCTGCAACTTCTCACCCTGTCTAGGTACCAGCTATTCTGATGAGTGTACTACATGAACGAGCGTAGTTTCATATGTTTGTACATGTTGCGCCCCCTGTTGTACCTATGCTTGTTGAGCTTCCTTCTCTTGTTTACGCATCTCTTGTTCCTTCTATAGTTTCTCCTTCAACTGATGCAACTCCTTCGTTGTTTCCTTCATTCTCTATTTTTCTCTCTACCTTTGCATGTTCCTCTTGTCACATTGTTGCCTCTTTGCCTCTATTGCCAAAGTTTCTTTCTACACAAGTGCTTCTGCTCTAAACTTGCATCTTTGTTCTGCCTCCACATTGTCGACAATCTTCCTCTTGCCTTTGTGGCTCATCAGTATGTTTACCTCTACTGTTAGTGCTCTCCTGGATGTTGCTTCGTTGACCATTCCATGGCGATGCTGATAGGTTCATTGGGCTTGGAGAAGTTATAGAAATATCTCCATGGGTGTTCTTCCACCTAATGACATGCCCCATGGATCCATTTAAATTGTACTTTCACGCAGTGATTTTTCACAATACAATGTGGGTCATATGGATTGAAGCTTTAGACATCAAAAGGATATTTCTTGATCTCCTCTGTTCCAACATCTACATGATTGAGGTTCTATATCTCGTACAACCTGATTTGCGACGGAAGAGTGGACAAAGGTGCCTTCTTCTTCCAGTGCAGCCTAGTTGACAGTCCTTCCAAGATGTGATATGATACTTCCTGCATGACGAGCTTGTCCATGGAAAACTTCGACAAAACATGGGGAGCCTTCTCCATGTTGTACATCTGTATGAAGGTGTTGGATGGTGAGGCATACCAATCCACAATATTGATCAGTGCCTCCATTGCTACCTTCGACATGCAAGGTGGATCCCTCTCAAATATCATCTTGTACACTAGGGTGACAAAATGATCTGACAGTTGTGCAATAACTCCTCTGAAGCTGCATTTGGAAAATAGTTTACAATAAGTGTTCTTAGAGGTATCCATCTATGCCCATGCCCACTTCATTCTCGAGAACTACTGACAGGCATAGATTGCATCCAAGATGTACGTGGGCATGTATATTTTTTCTTGTTAGACTTTGGGCAGCTATCAAGCTCCTATTACCTGTTCCTTTAGCTTGTGAGCCAATATCTTAGACCAGTTGCATGCTTTTCCTTCATTGGCCAGTTGGTCCAACATGATCACCCAACTCTATGGGAAGGTCTCTATGCTCTCTTGGCCATACAAGAAACATGCATAGATCAAGTATTGATATGCCTTCCATAGTATCTTCGTCTTGTAAATCTAGTTGGGTGTCATCCTAAATTTGGTCAGCTCCTTTACCCAATTCTTCAAGATATCCTTGCAGTTGGCATTTCTATTGGCTAAGCTAAAAGGTGTCTCCATGGTGATCATTGGCTTTGACAAATGATACATTTGCTGATAATCCTATTCCCTAAAGATAACAATCTCCATCCTACTGACACTTCTCAATGTCACTGTCTCGGGATTAGTGTGCGAGATGATCCAATGTATCATGTCTGCGCATGGGAACGTGGGATACCTGCATGCAATCTAGTATAATCCAGAATTGTGAATATTCACATAGACTTGGTG
Source organism: Pinus taeda (assembly GCA_000404065.3). Classification (NCBI taxonomy): domain Eukaryota; kingdom Viridiplantae; phylum Streptophyta; class Pinopsida; order Pinales; family Pinaceae; genus Pinus; species Pinus taeda. The sequence goes on along the minus strand of APFE031729433.1, from coordinate 364,045 downwards.
GTCTTTGAGACCTTCCCCAAATGTTCCTAAGAATGTGTCGTTCACCTCTTTCCATTTCAGCTTGATGTATTTGTCTACAACCAGCTTGGTTTCTTCATAAATCGGAAAACTTGTAGACACTCGCTCAACCGGTAGTGCTCTAGCTGCGCTTCTGTTAGTGTCCTTTTATCCTTCTCTCTTTGAGGCCATCGATCTTGCACTGTTGAGTGATGGATGAACACTTGTTATATATAGAGACATGGTGACATGCATGGAAAAAAATCTGTCAACTAGAACAAAAGAAAACTTGAGGAATGACATGCTACATACTTGGGGATTGACTGGCAAGGATTTTGTAATATTCCTGGGAGGCCAAGGAACTAGCTACCGGAACTACACAAAAGGTATTTTGGACTGTTTGGAAGCTGGATCACTACTGGAATTGTGCAATTCACAATCTAGACTAGCCTACTAGGTGTTGAGATTACACAATTCACAATTTGAGCTGACAAGTAATGTGGACCCAGGGATTGCAATTCGTAATTTTCTGGGCTAGTAGTCACTTCCTCTCAGAATTGTGCAAGGAAAGACTAGAGGATAGTCACTATGTAGAAATGTGCATTTTCTAGGAGGAACACAGAGCCTTCCCTCTCAGGATTGCAAAATGTTGTCATGGTGAGGCAGAGTCCGGGCTAAGGTTGCCCAGACCTGCCAACAGGAAACTGAAAGCCAATGAAGATGTGAATGCATGGCGATACTGAGTGTAAGTAGAGGTGAATGAACATGCACACAAATAGTGAATGAAAGATTCAGAAAAAGGAACAACATGCATGTGTGTGGGACGAGTCGTCGAACCAACAGCCATTCATGCAAAACAGTGTCATGCATGCGATAGTAGTGAGATGCTAACGAAAATTGAAACGGTGCTACTACAAGTTAATATGCATGTAAATGATAGCAAGCATTCACAGAAATCAAGCAGACAACACTCACACAAGCCAGAACACAAAAAGCAACATAAATGTTGCAAAAGGAAAGTTAAGCGAACTTACGCGGAAAAAACTGAGTTGGATGTGTCAAAGACTCCTGGATGTGTTGTGGGATTGTCAGAGCTCCAAGGTCAATGTGAAGAAGTGAGCTTTGAAGTGTCAAATAAATAATTTTGAGGCTCATGACATGCATGCCACTAATCTAGGAAAAAGCGACACTTGGAGGAAAGTTTCTAAAACGATCTTTGCATGTAACCTTCAGCTGCTAAAAATAGCTCCCTAAAATCTAGGGATGCTTTTTGCATGTTTCTTTTTGCTATTTCGGGAAAAAATTAGCCCATGCATGAAAGTCAATTTTGCTCAGTCCCAAATGGAACTGGTCAACCCGAAGGCACTTGCAACAACCTTCCTGACTGAGGGTAACTTTTGTGTAGTTTCTAGAGGGAAGTTGGGCTCGCTGCCCAAAGTGATTGCACAATTTCTGGGAGAAGCAGCTGACTGCTCCCTAGAATTGTGCAATTTATGGGCTGAGAAGCCCTATTGGGCCAGATTGAATAGTTTTCACTGGGAAGGTTGACTGGCAGGATTGTGCAGTTTCTAAGCCCAGCAGGCTGCCAATGAGGATTGTTCAATTTCTGGAGGGAAGATTGGTTCCCCTCTAGAATTGCGCAATTTCTTCAGGGAGCTGCTTAGCCTACAGCTGGACCAAGTCTAGAGAAACATTCTATGAGGGGAGTGAAATAAGCTGTCATGCACAGACTAGAAATATGCTAGAAAACCATTGAAGCTTATGTACATGACAGTGCAAGACATGATGCTAAGTATGGTTGGTAGGGAGGCTCCAAAATGAATCTAAGGCAAAATTTTGGAGGGTGGTTGTAGCTGCTACAACACACCTATATGGCTCAAGCTTCTGATTTCATGTTTCCATATTTTCCTAACTAATCACCTGATAGCTTGAATCTCCAAGAAGAGAGGCCAATGGTTGTCTTTGGGCCTCATGTCGAACAATACAATCCCTCCACACCACCTTTTTATGTTACTCTGTAGTAAATGACCTCTTACTCCATAACTGCATGTTGGACTTGGGAGCCTCCCATGATTTGATGCCACTATCAGTAATGGAATAACTAGGTCTGGAGATAAATAGACCATACAAAGATATTACTCTTTTGAATCTAATAGGGTCAAGTACTTGGGAATGATAAAAGACGGTGGTGAATTTGGCCCAAATCCTAGTAAAAGGTATGGTGATGGACATTGTGGTGGTTGATATCCCTGCAAGGTTTGAAATTATTTTTTCCAGATCTTGGGTATCAAAGCTTGGGGATTCCATCAAGATCAATCTTACCTATGCTAGCATCCCTATTTTTGACAAAGAAGAAAGGTGGTTGTATAGGGAATCAAGGTTTGTTAAAATAGTCACAAAGGATATTTTACCAAAAAATGCTCCCATGTATGGGAAAGATGGGGATATCTCCTATCTAATACTAGAGGAAGATGATTTCATCTTAGAAGAGACACAAATATAGCTACTAACCAGGCTAGATCAACAACTCAGAAATTGTAACAAAATATGGAAGTTGTATTTCGATGGTGCCAATTATAAGGAAGGATATGGAGCCGGAGTATTGTTGATATCTCCAGAGGGCATCTTGATTCCACTCTCATTCAAACAAGAATTTAATTTAACCAATAGCATAGCATAATATAAGGCATTTCTACATGGCCTACAGGCAGCAAGAAATTTGAACATCAAATGCCTGACTATGTTTGGAGACTCACAACTAGTGGTGAATTAAATCAAGAACCAGTGCTAGACTAAGAACCCCAGGCTAAGGTCTTACACAAATGAAGTCTAAGGTTTGATGGATAATTTATTCCTGGTATTTAATGTCCAATCCTTACCCAGGGAAGGAAATCAAATGGTTGATTCTTTGGCTATAACTGTGTTACAGGTCTATTTGGGCACATCACTCCTGACATTCAGATCAATACAATTAGGGCTCATCAGTTTCTTGTAGTATAATTCCACCCTTCAGGTGAATCCATTACTATTTGATGTTTTAACGAGTTTAACGACAATGATAACTTGGTCCTTTTCATATTCAGAGAGTTTGAAAAGGGACAAAAAGAAAACTCCACAAGTTCTTTTTCGTAAATTTGTCTCCCAAGTCTGAAAAATCGTAAAATAATACAAGAGAGAACCTATTAAACATGTTCGATCAATGTATTCTTTTTTCGTAATTAATCAATCTCAGTCTGCAAAAGGGTTAAACTTATACTGAGTAGATGTCATTTCCAATCCATTTACGAGCTGAAAATGACAAGCGCTCAACAATCTTTTCATATTTCGAGAGTCTAAAAAGAGCTTAAAGAGGACTCCACTTAGAGGAATGAGTTGTGTCTAGGATATCAATTGGTTCTGGTGATGTTAGAACTTCTCAAAACATGTTGATTTATGTGAAGAGGTTGGCTAATAAGACCACTCCTTGAAACTGTTGCTCAAAAAGGGTAAAACAACAATGTCAAAGCGTATGATCAGCCAAGTACATAGTGACGATGGAAGGAAAAAAACCAAGGCTCATCTGATGAAAGAGGTTGATAGAATGGAAATCACGAGGGTTAAAATGGAGATGGGTTCATTTTTACACAAGATTGATCCATAGGGAACTATGCTTGGATTCATTTTCATGTTTACACAAGCTCGAAATGAAAAACTACGCTTGGATTCAGTTTCATTTTTACACAATCTTGGAACGAAAACTATGCTTGAGATTGGTTTACATGCCCCCGGCATGATGACTTTATTCTAGGTGCATGCCCCCCAAGCTTCATTAGATTCACCTAAGTAGACTACTCGTGGCTATCAGGTAGATGGAATGAAGGTTCATTTACAAGATCAAGTGAAAGACTCAACTGGGAATTTACGAGACCTAATCAAAGACTCGAATTGGAACTTTTCTCTAGGGGACCTTGTTTCATTTTTTAATGAGCTTGACACAAGACAAGGAACTATGCTCTGATTCCTTGTTTCACTTTTTAACGAGGTTGACACAAGACAATGAACTATGCTCTGAGATATGTTTCATTTTTTAATGATATTGACACAGTAAAAAAACTATCCTCATATTCCTTGTTTCATTTTTTAACGAGCTTGACACAAGACAAGGAACTATGCTCATGATTCCTTGATCACGACCCATAAGAGGTCATGACTTCTAAGAGGTTCTCGTCAGATGGGAGAACAATGCTTTGGAAGGGATATGTAGCAAGGAATCCATTAGAGAGATCTGGTTCCAATGCCCCCTAGTACATAATGCAAAACATCACAGAATTGATCATTATTTGATGTAGGAATGGAATGGGTTGCCACATAATGGACCCGTGGCGAGGAAGATCATTGGGAAAAAAGGACCATTTAGGGAATATGGTTGACTGGAAGCCATATTTGGGCTAGGAAATGAAAGTTGGTTAACGGTGACAATTTTGCCTTCATGTGAGAAACACATCACTCGAAAGAGTGTTGAAACAATAGCTCCCATGTCATAAACATAGTCGCACCTAAGAAGTATATTGTAATCTAAAGGGCCTTGGACTACCATCACATTGAGATAAATAATTTTTCCTCCCAAAGTAATAGACAATTGAGGAAGGATCCCTAATGGTTGACTAGTTCCTCTGTTAAAAGCCAACAGATTCTAGGTAACAGGAACAAGTGGCGGCGAAATGATCACTTGCCAAGCAGTGGAGGAAAGGATACGCATAGATGCACCTTCATCTATAATAGTGCCAGATAAAATCATATTATAAACCTGTACTATGATCTAGAAAGGCACATAAGAAGGAAGACGACATCCTACCAGTTGGTTCCAATCAAAGGAAGTGACCAGACTACTTGGAGGGGGTACCGTAAGAACGGGAGAATTACCCCCTTGAGTTACGAGAACAGGAGGATTTTCCTCCTGCCTTGATGGAACAAGAGGGTTTCCTCCATTCTCATTGGAATATGAAGAAACAAAAAGAACCTGAGTCATATCATACTCACTCTCTACGAAAAAGGTATGATTAACTAAAGGTGAAATCGATTCAACTGTTTCCTTGACTGTGATTGGTCAGGTATAGACTCATGGGATTCACATTCAGGGAGAGTGGGTTTGACCGATGGTTGATTGGGTCAGTTACTTCATCAACTAGTGAAGGATTAAGGGAGAGTCTCATGTAACTAGATGGAAGTCACGCGGAGAGGCAGGACAATTATCGAACACTTTTCGGGCTTCATCCATATAGGGACAAAGGTGAATGGGGTGATTCCCTTCACATAACCTACAGGGAAACTTAAGTTTACCCTTCTTTCCATGAAATTTACTACCACTATTTGATGGTGTGTCACCAACATGATCTCCAAAAGTTGATGACACAGGATGATGTGAACGAGAAGACCATTCTTCTAATATCTGAAGAATACCAGAACAATTTCAAAGAAGATGGTCTCCTTTACTAATTTTGCAAGGATATCGAAGTTTGTGAGGCTTATCAGACGATTTCACATCAGAATTTGCATTCAAAGCAATGGTTGATTGGTTGCCCCCTAGCTAAATTTTCTTATTTTTCTTCTTCTTCCCTTTCTTATTCTTGTTATCCACCTAGTTACTAGTGTCAATACTTTCACCTGGCAAAAAGGAAGAAGGGGAGGAAGAAACAATAGATGAAGAAGACAAAGGGTCAACTCCAGGATCAGTTGGAGGTTGATTTTTTCCAGTTGTAGGAATATTTAGTTGCGGGGCCAAGGAGGTTGACAACAACCATATTGGCAAGCAGATGGTAAGTCCCGGAAGGGACAATGTAGCCATATAAGGAACACTAATATTTCCAAAAGGAGGAAAAGGACTAGGATTCCCATCAAAAGGAATTCCTTGATAGGTGGACTTCGGAGTTGTTTCCATATGTCTCAACCTAAGATCAACTAAGGAGTGACATGAAGGATGTTATCCGCAGTCAATTAATTTTATTTTAACCAAAATAACATAACAAAAAAGATAGGGATAATCTAGGCAAAAGGATTACCAAGTAACTGTGAACTGCAATATACTGCCTCAGTAAACCAAGGACTTAACATACGTGCAGGAAATCTCCCTGAATGTTGTTTTTGGTGTATCACATTATATAAGGCAGCTGGCTGGGCTACCTATGGATGGATAACAACCTATTGTAGTCCTCCCATATATACCTGAAATTATGTGGAGGCCCAATCCCTGTTAGCTCTGTCTAATGCAAAACCACACAGTGAGAGCGTTCCTTTATACTTTTTGTACTATAACACTGACCTATATACCTGAAGGTATGTGGACGAGCTACAATATACTTACGTGCATGGAATGAGGTATCACACTCGAAACGTGTCATAGACAATTAGTGAAAACTGCTATGATTAACGACGCTGGAACACATCTCTAGCCTAGACCTCTAAATGTTATACGTTAAGTTACAATGCTCCATTAGGTCAATTGAGATAAATTTTAGTTGATATTGTTTAAAAATTTTCCTTTCAAGTTCACTGCATGATGTTTCTGAAACTCCTAGAATGCAACTAAGATGAGAAACATTCTTTTCATTTTATTTGAACAATGAAAATTGTAACTAGTAAGGGATAGAGCAATCAGATCTTTGACAAAGAGCAAAGAGCACACCTAATGCAATTTCCCTAGCTATTCCTATCAAGCATTCACAAAATACAATTTTCACAATGCAAGTTTTTCTTTTTAGTCCCTTTAGTGTTTAGATGAACAAAAAGGAACTAGATGCACAAACAATCAATCAATGCTTTTCAAAAGAAACAAAGACTTTACGATAGTTTCTTTTTCAAAGAAATGAAGAATTTACGACAACTCTTTTTCAGAACAGTAAAGACTAATCAATGTAAGCTAACTTTGACAATGAATTGATAATGATAAAGAAATCTCTCAATAAACATTAAACAATCAAGGTCAAATTAGGGCTAGGAGAGGAAATGCAAATTGATTTCAGAGGCATAAAAAAATTTGATCTTTTAACAAACAACATCAGAAGAAAATTTGGAAAAATCAAGAAAAATATGGGTTTTTTAGCTTGAGATGGACCAATGCAGGTCTGAATAGGAGATAGTGCACTACAAAGCACTGTCTCTAAGCCAAGGGTGCACTAGTACCAGCACATTCCTAGAATAGGCATTCTAGTGCAAATTTCGACCAAAAAAGCTTCAAAATGACTAAAAAGAGATCAATGAAGTCAAGTAAAGTCTACTAGGATGTAATATGATGAGGATAAAATACCAAGAATGACAGTCTCTCCCCAATATGGTTGCCAATTGGTTATATGGAATTTGCATCTACGGATAAACACATTTTCCCTAAGTGGGTAGCTACACTTAGAACAACAGAAAGAAAGTAGTTTAACCTTTTCCTATAGTATATATATGAGATGAAGGAACTTACTTGTAATCTTTCACTTCCTTGACCTCCTTTTGATTGCTCCAATCACTCCCACTTGAACTGAATCCACTCAATTGGTATTTGTGTCAACAGAAACAAAAAACGACAACTATCAAAGCATACATGATATATCTACTATAAACCAATGGAATCGATAAAATTGAAACACATAATCATCATAGATATGAACAAGGATATGAGAAAATGAATAAACAACTTTATTATTGTATAAGGAAGAGTTACACCCAATGTGGTTTGATCCCGTGTCACTCATCCAACTTCAGTCCAACCCTCGTCACAGCAAAAGCACACAAATCCAGCAGCATAACATTACTTGACATGAACTCAAATCTCAAACCAACTATATTTCCCTACAATATTCAAATTCGAGCCCCCTAATCACTATGATGAGTGGTAAATTTATAGGGAAATGCAGGTGGTTATGCCATAAATTGGGCATTAAATGGCCTTCCAAAATTGGAGTTAGATTCCATGGAGAAAGGGATGAGAGGATAGAGTGGCAATTTATCCATAGCCTATCCAAAGTCGACCTCATAGGATGAGATAAGAGCTGGGTATCATTCTAGAATGCTCTATAATCAAAGAATATTTCGAGAATCCAATGTGAATTTCGCTCATTCTCACCCAACGCAGGTCAAAGAGCGCTTAAGTGCACTGCAGTGTAGGGGCTTGAATAGGCCTACCTACTCTGCAGTGTAGTTACCCCTGACCAAGGTTGCACTGGTGTCCCAAGGAGGCATTTCAGCAGGGTCTCAGGCTAGGAAACTTTCATGGATGGAAGCAATCAATTTGATGACTTGTCTATGGCATGTAACAACTCAATTAGGGTTTGATGAGCCCTAATTTTATTGATCTAAATGTCTGGAGTGATGTGCCCAAATAGACCTGTAACAAACTGCCAGCAATTTTAAGCCACCATAGAATCCACTTCTCAGATTTGGGATCAAAGTTAGGTATAGACTGTCAGTGCCTAATAATGTGAGACACTGGCAGGTGTTCAAAGATGATGAGAAAATCAAGCATTTCATGTAAGTCATCGGAGAATTCTCAAATTCTATAGCTGACCAAGAGGAAGAAGAAGCAAAGGGGAGACCAACTGCTTGGGAGCAAACTATCGCCATGCATAGGGTTCTGCAACTCAAGGGAAATTCCATTCCTTATGGCATATTTTCTTTGGAAAGGTTATTCAAACCAAATTATGTAGCCTCAAAACCAACTGAACAAGCAACTAATGAAGAGGTCGAATATTGCAACATCAGCTCAGAGGATGAACCTTGGATGACTAGACTTTCAAAAGGGATCACTGCACAATATAAAAAAAAAAAAAAAAAAAAAAAAAAAAAAAAAAAGTATTTAAATCTCTTCAAAGTCTATAAATATGTGTTTTCTTGGTCATTCGATGATTTGAAGACATTTGATACTAACAATATTAAGCATAAAATTCCTTTACTAAGCAGAAGCTCAGACACATTAACCCTCTTCTTCTCCCACCCATTGAGAAGGAAGTGAGGAAGCTTTTCCAAGAAAAATCATAGTACCGTTGAGATATTTTGAGTGGGTGGAAAACCTAGTCCCAGGCAGGAAAAAGAATGGAGAAATAATGTTGTGTGTTGATTTTTGGATTCTTAATAGAGCATCATTAAAATACAACTACCCATTGCCTAAGATGGATTCCATATTACAGAAGGTAGTTGGATCAGATCAGGTGTCCATGACGGATGGTTTCTCGGGGTATAACCAAGTAGATGTACACCTGATGATCAAAAGAAAACTACTTTCGCCACACCTTGGGGAACCTTCATGTATTCCCGAATGTCATTCGACCTTATAAATGCTGGAGAAAATTTTCAAATGTCCATGGATATAACATTTGTGGGGGAACACGACAAATTTATCATGGTCTACTTGAATGACATCAAAAATTTCTCTAAAACTGATGAGGAACATATCCTACACTTAAAACTCACCTTTGGTAATTGTAGGAAATATAGACTATCTCTAAACCCAAAGAAGTCTCAATTCACTTTGAGAAAAGGAAAACTATTGGGACACATATTGGCATAGGAGGGGGTAAAAATTGATCCCAAGTGAGTGGAGGCTATTAACCACATCTCCTTACCCAGGATCAGGGAGATTCAGGTGTTTTTGGGAAGGATTAACTTCCTAAGAAGGTTTATACCCAACTATGCTGAAATAGTGAAAGGTATCACTCATATACTGAAAAAGGAAAATGAAGTAAAGTGGTGTCCAAATTATTTGGATTCCTTCTCCATAATTAAAACAACTTTTGCAAAAGTTCTTGTCTTAGTCATCCCTCATTATTCATAACCCTTTTACATATTTTCCTTTGCTTCCCCTCACACTGTTGTTGTTGTGCTATTACAAAATAATGAGGGTCATAAGCAACCCATATCCTTCTTCAGTCAAGTGTTGAGAGAAGCGGAATTGAAAAATAACATCTTGGATAAACAAGCGTACGCTTTGTTCAATGTGTTGAAAGCCTTCAAAGTCTACATATTTCACTCCAAAATTGTAGCTTATCTTCCAACACCAGTTGTTAAAGACATTTTGGTACAAGGAGAAAGTGACGGCAAAAGAGGGAGGTGGATCGCTAAAATCTAAGAGTACGACTTGGACATTAAGCCTATGAAGCTTATCAAAGGGTAGGGATTGGATAGAATCTTATCAGAATCTAATTTATAGGCTTTTGGGGTAAATCTATTAACAAAATAAGAAGGGGAAGGGACACAACAACCACATATCAAAACATCAATCTAAAAGATTCATATTAAATATGAAACATCTAGCTGGTATAAGGATGTCATCCACTACCTTCTATTCCTGAGGAGCCCGGTGAACATGGATAAATCTAAGTATAGATCACTGAGATTATGAGCCCATAAATTTATTATATCTAATGGACAACTATACTGGAAAGACCTGATGATAATTCTTCTTCTGATTTTGGTAGAAATCGAGACTCATAGGGTAATTGAAGAGTTCCATAGTGGCATCTGTGGGGGACACTATAACTGGAAAACCACCACTCATAGGATACTGAAAGCAAGGTTCTATTGGCCCAAACTATTTGGAGAAGTCCACTCTTGTGTTCGAGCCTGCCAACAATGTCAATTTTTCACTGAAGAAGAAAAAAAAAAAAAAAAAAATAGCTACACTCCCATTGATCCCAGTTTGCGTGGAAGAACCCTTTAGGCAATGGGGGCTAAACTTAATTGGAGAGATACACCCCCCTTCCAGCGGCTAACACAAGTGGATCCTTACAACCACAAACTATTTCACCAAGTAGGTGGAAGCAATCGAATCCAAGAATGCTACTGACACTATAGTGATAAAAGTTTTGGAGGAGAACATCTTGGCAAGTTTCATATGTCCTGTAAAGATAGTGACTAATAATGCCCAAGCTTTCAAGTCTACAACATTTAACAACTTTTGTTAGAATTTCAACATCACAATAGGAAAATCCACTACCTAGTATCCTTAAGGAAATCGACTAGCTGAGTATTCCAAGAAAACGGTTGTGAGGATCCTGAAGAAGACAAGTGTAGAGAGCCAAAGAAATTGGGATTCACATCTAAAATTTGCACTATGGAAAAACACCATTAACTCCAAAACTATCTACAGGTATATTGCCTTTCGAGTTGGTCTATGGAAAAGTTGTTGTATTCCCTATTCAACTTTTTATGCCAGTGACTAATATGTTACAAGACGTAGAAGAAGAACCCAACTACCTAACTAGAAGGATACATCAATTGGTGGAGCTCCACGAGACCTGAGAATAGGTAAATCACTTGTTGGATAAATACTAGAAAAAAATGAAGTCTATTTTTTATAAGAAGGCAAAATATAGACCTCTTTAGCAAAGAGAACTATTTTTAAGGTGGGATGCAAGAAGAGAACACAAAGGAAAACATGGAAAATTTGACCCCTTATGGTATGGACCCTTCAAGATTGCTGAGATAGAGGGAAATAATAATTTCTTGCTGGAAAACTTGGAGGGTGAAATTCTAGAGCTTCTTGTAAATAGGAAATTCCTCAAACTGTACTTCCAACACTAAAAGGTACATCCCTCACCCATTGTAGAAACCGGTGAGACATTGTAAAAAATCAGTAATGTTTTTAGTTCTTTACATTTCTGTTTTGTTTTTATGTACTTGAATGAAATAAATCCATGCCCAATTGATATAAGGTCACTAGTCTGTAGGTTCTCAACACCTTTCAAGTAAGGCACTATCCCCAGGTGGATCCAATGTTGTCACCCTATGGAAAATTTGTCTTTAGCTATTAAAAAAAGGTGCAATAGCGAAGAAACATGTGCAGCAATATTCCTAGCCATGGAAGAACTCAAAGCTGAATCAGACCTCCTCCATTGCATAGTTCTCTGAACGTGCTTTCCAATGGTATGTGGAAGCCTGAAAATGGAATTTTGGGTCAGAATATATCGTCAGTTGAAGTTCAAGTGTTTTTTGCCTTTGAAAGGAAGGAAAGAAGAACATATCAGAGGTTTGGGAGCATGTCGCAAATCGCAATCCGAGTTTTCTAAAAATATCAACAAGGGAGGATAGATAAAACCAGTGATTAGTGTTGGTCGATATCACAAAGTGGAGATCAAAGGTCCCGAAGATCTGTAAATGACCACTATAAAGAAATTGCGAGGAAAGAGGGTCGACAGTGTAAAATGCCAAGGAATGCCTTGAAAAATGTGACAAAGAAAATTGGCGAAAAACCAAGGGCAGGTGGGGCCTTTTCTGTCTCCTCTAACTGGATGCTTAGTAATGTAAGATTGGTTATGATAAGTGACACATAGTGGCCCACTATTGGATCCGATAAAGACACAGGGCAGATGATGTCATCATGACATGGAAGTATAAAGGACATGTGGCATGTTGATCTAGAATTTTCAGGGTCCTATGGGGCATATATGGGTGACACGTGGCACCACTTAGGAAGTGAGATGTGGGAGTGATGACATTACTGATTGGAATAGACGATAGCAGCATGTTGTGTATCAATAGGAAATTGTCGATTGTGATATTCCAAGTGGGCCCAATCAGAGATCGACGGTCGTAGTATCACAGTGGTGATTTAGTTTGAACGTTACCAATTTCATTGAGCCCCAGTAGTTCATTTAACAAAGGAAAGGGTCTCCCAGACACATGTTTGAAGGCTTTAGTGCCCAAGGACTAAGCACCCGGTCATAGGCCCCAATCATATGATAGAAAAGGGGAAGGGTTCAAAGCAAAAGGGGATAAGGTGGATTGGAATGTGTTGTTCTGTAAGGTCTTTTAAAATACAAATACCAATGTAATAATGCCCCGATAATGGAATACATAGATTTAATGACATAATGGGTTGGAAGCATAGGCATTAAAGGATGACATGCAACATTTGGAAATCGGCATGCGCTAACCCTATGAAACCCCTTGTAACAAGAAACCAAGGTCAATACAGATAGGGGAAATGAATTTGACTGTACAGTGCCCAAGCCTATGGTGAGTAAATGAAGGTATGGGAGCTCAGGAGGACTTAATGACCTAGCATGGAGCTCTATGTAGTGGGGAGATGAAGTACAACCAAAATGACGTTTGTTTTTGCACCTTGGCATGAAATCGATGGTCGAATCACACCTAGCTCTATAGAATGAGTGATTCAAAAAGTAAAGGCCAAAGTGACAAGAACTATCTGAATACCAGAGGAGGAAGATCGTGACCAAGAAGTGACCTGATCAAAGGAAATTATGAGGATGGGCATGGAGATATTTTACTAAATATTTCATTTATTTGTTGACTTGTTTTGTTATTATGTACTTTGTCTCAATTTAATGAAGAAATTAATTGTAGTCATTTTTGGGTCCATAGGCCATCCCAGGCCGAGACAGCTAGTTGATCCGACAGCTGAAGCTTATCTGAGATATTTGTTGTAACTATTATTCAAATCTCCCCTATCCATATAAAGAGAGGGAAGCAAAACTTCACGAGGGGTTCAAAATTTTGGAAAGGAAACTCTTGCGAGGATCCTTTTCTTATTTCACAAAGGAAATGATATGAAGATTGATGTATGCACTCTCTCACACGATTAATACAATACTTGTGGTGATTTTGATTGATTGGATTGCAGTATGTTTTTCTCCCTTAGTATTTTCGTATATGTTCAATATTCACCTCAGACTTCATGTACATAGTAGATAAATATATTTCCATTGTATGAATATTCATTTAAATCAATCCATTGATAAAGAATGCATGTATTGAAATGGTAATAAGGCCTTTAAAAGGAGCTCCATACATTTTAGCATTTCATAAGCCTTTCATTACTCCTGATTCTCTCTAAATCCAGAGATATAGAATCCTTGAAGTCTAAGCTTCGTTTTGATGGATTTGCTCTCTATTGTGTTCTACCATTACATCTCCCTTGACAATCGATTTGTTGCAAGCTTTCAATATGTTTTAGCCACCACTGGTTGAGGATACTCCCTGTGGAATTATCCACATATGCTATTTCTTACATTGTACTTTCATGAACGGTTCTGAATCAACCTCATTTAAATTACTTGTGATAAAATTATTAGTGCTATAATTCCTAAAGATAAATCTGATAGCACTCTTTAAGATGTCCTAGGAACTATTCTATAATCAACCCATAGACTATGTCTAGGAGGCTTTTCATATCCCATGAAGCATTGCTGCTATAGGTGCTAGAATTAGCAAAAACAATACTCATTTCAATATATATCCTATGTAACAAACAATAAAAAAAGGTTATTATTATTAAAGCATGGGTTTCATTATCTTTATTAATGGTCTTTTAGGCAAAAGCATGTTATTCATGCTTCTAGAGTTTGTTAGGTCTTAAGATTTATTGTCATGAATCAAAGGAGTTAGCATCATGTTTATAAGACCCTTTCAGAAAAATTGTATTTATAAAAAGAATTATTTTTTAGTCTAGAAAGTTGTGGAATCTCTTAAAGTATAATTCAACCCTAGAAACATCAAGTTGGCCTAAAGGAGGGGATTTGACCTCTTGAGAAGGCTATATAAAGGAGATATTTAACCACATTTAGGACTCAATTCAAAAAAGACAAATTTGATCACACGTCTAAATTTTATGGCGAAGGTACAAACTGAGCCAAAGGCGCAAAATAGGATGAAGGTACAAAACTAAGAAAAAGGTGCAAAACTAAGTCAAAAGTGTAGAACAAGTCAAAGTTACGGAACTCGGGTAATAGGCTGAAGGTGAAGAATAAGATGAAAGTGCAGAACTAAGTTAATAAACTAAAGGGTAAAAGTTGGTGTGCAAGCTGTAGACTTTTGGATGGTAAATCGAAGTTGCAGGTTGTAGGTTACCTAAGCAATGAAGAATGAAGGACTTGTTAGAAGGGATAACTTGATACTTCGATGTTAGGTCTCATAATACTAGAGCACTCCCTTATTATTTTTATCATTGTAGACCCTTATTGTTATTGTTGTGCCCATGTTGTCCCCATATTGTTATTATTGTGCCCCATAGAATCCCACTATTGTTATTGGTCTACCCTTACATTATTAGTGTTATGTCGGCTCTGATTATATTGTGACCCCTTAGACTCCTATATATAGAAAGGAGGTCTAGTCATTTGTATCATCCTAGAATTGTTCATTTGTATAATGTAAAGGAGGTTTCCCCCTCGAAGAGGCTACTTTTGAAGTCATTGATCTATCTCTTTCTTCTATTTTTTGAGATGGTTGCATAACAATTGGTATCAGAGCTTTGGATTCTAGGGTTTCGCAGCTTCAAATAGGTCATTGTGGATTTTTTGCTATAACTCTTTTTCTATGAAGGTTCATAAGCTAAAATTAAAACCAATTTGAGCCAAAATCATGATGAACCTTGTGACCGATTTCAAATCTTGTCTTGCTATATTTTCAAAGATATGAATTGAGGAAGTTATGGTTTTTGTAGGCTCTCGAATTCGATCTCAAACAGGTCACCTTAGGAAAATCGTCATAAGTTTCTCTCTTAGTATCGAATTCAAATTTCATCAAAAGCGACAGAAATAGGATGCACTGTAGTTTTTTGGGTATCATTTTTAGGGCTGAATGTTGAAATAGTCACATGTGGCACGTCATACAATTTCACTCTACTAAACTAGTTTATAATCAGATCATCGTGAGATATTGGGCATAATTTTTTGTTGGAGAATCCAATCATGATCAAACTTATGGGTTTGGAAAGAGGACTCAGAGGGATATCACAAGTCAAAATTTTAGAACTTGGAGATCCGAAATTACAGAGTTACAGTCGTTTCAATATCGATCTCATACAAAGTGGAAAAAAAAGGTGTAGTTTGTTTTTAAATTTGCATAAGTTTTGTGTGATAAAGTAGTTTGAAATGATTCAAAGGGAATTTTGAAGCATAATTATCATTCATTGATCACTTGAATAAAGAAAATGGGAACACCTACTAAGAAACCTGAAATCTCTACTATGACAAATGAAGAAGAAGAAGAAGTGCAACATGATATCTCAAAATTACGAGACCAAGTGCAATAAATTTCACTCTCACAAAATGTAACTAAAGCTAAGATGGATGGTTTAAAGAATGGAATGGAAGCTAAGATGGATGGAATGGAAGCTAATATGGATGGTATAGAAGCAAAACTTAAAGGCAACATGCAAGATTTGAAGATAGATTTGACAAAGTTGCTACAAGAAATTCTTACTAATGGCAGAAGGGTAGTAAAGGAAACTCATGATGAGAACAAAATAAATGTTCATCATGATTTCATAGACTCTAACATTGGATTGAAGACCCACCATGTTTTAAATATCGATATGACGAAGTATTACGGCAAGGATCATGTAACATGGATACTACAAATGGAGCAATATTTCGATCTCCATAATGTGCAAAACACACAAAAGGTACACATTGAAACTTTATATTTAGAACCCAATCTGACGCAGCAAAAGCCGCATCTCCCCACATTATGCAAATAAAATTGCAGATCACACTATATCCTAGGAATTTTAATATTCCTTCTTAGTAAAGCCTTCTTAAACCAAGGTTTAATGATGATTCAATAAACTCTATGCAGAAACGTTTTACTTAACTATCCAAAGTCTTTAACTTTATAAACCTTTGGGCAGAACCTTATAAATCCTTCATAATCTTTGGTTAACTCTTATTACCCGTGTTGGAAATAATACTGAGAGGGTGGGGTGAATTAGTATTAGCAAGTCAATAGTTTTTATTTCCATAATCAGATTCATATACACTACTTCAGTTAATGAAACTTTCGTGTATACGCAACTGTGTTTAAGGCAACTAACGTATATCTTGCAGACTTAAGATTCAGTTAATTCTTCATATGTTGATCTTTAATTAGTGCATCAGAACCATATAAACAGTGACCAGGTGCAGTAAAAATAGAACAGACAATCACACACAAGAACACAAGATATAAGGTGGAAACCCAATGTGGGTGAAAACCACCTTCTGCAATCATCTATATTTTCTTTTTAAATTAGAAACTTATTTTTACAATGTTTGTACTGGTGCAATCTTATACTAGTAAACAGGCTTCTACCTACAGAAGGCTACAATCTTCTCTCATTCTCTAGCTTCTCCTGCAAGGGAGCTACAACCCCCTAGCTCTTGTACTAGCTGAAATGTTTACTAGTATGTAGGTGCCGGCCTACAAAAGGCTCCAACCTTCTCTTTTCTTCCAGGGACCACGTTTCATAAATTTTCAGACTGGATCCATCAATAGCATCATTCACTCATCTGCATTAACCAATCTCCTTTTGCACCAACCAAAACTGAATCAACCAATCACTTAGACAAATCTTCAGAATGCTGTAACCAGAATATAGTAACCAAAATACAGTAACCAAAATCCAAGCCAGAACCTAGAACACTACAACAGTAAATAGAAGTAGCTAAAATATATTTTGTGAGATATATGCTACTTCCTTTTGATGAACCTATGTGTATACACACTTTTCTCAAGGTGAACTTGCGTACAGATCTGCAAATCAAAATTAAGATGTATATGTTGTTTTGATATACTAAACTAGCGTGTATACGCGTCTTTTCTAAAGTGAACCTACGTACAGATCTGTAAATGATGATTTAAACTCTACAACAATTTCAGACTACATTTATACTCAGATCATCTTATTTACAGACTACAACATGCACCAGTTATACAGATAAATGATCGAAACCACTTAAAGATACTTCACTTCAAGCCTTAAGATCTTGACCCATCCTTAAATCTTATCCTTCATCAAGCACTTAGGTTCATCCTTGGTTCATATCTAGCTATGCACCATAACCCAATAGCCTATATATTAGATCTTGCTCTTCATTAGATATTCAATTCATGAGTGCCTTTGCATAATGATCTTCTCCTCCTTTTATAGTCTTAGGCCTTACTCAATACCATGGACCAAAACCACTCAGAACCAATACCTTGGACCAAATACCTGGGGTCAATACTTTGGAAAAGACACCTTGGACCAATACCATGGATCAAAATACCATGGACCAAATTCCATGGACCAAAACTAAGTTTTACAACATGTACGCGCCTTTCCTTCCGCGAAAGTGCGTGTATATTGTTGAGTGATAAATGGTGTCTTTTTAACCCTTATTTATCCTACATTAATTATCAATCCAAGCACAATTTTTTATCTCAAGAGTGTACTCAGTCTGAAGCAGTCACTTGTTCAAGAGTAATGTTTGCAGTATAGTGCTTACAAAAGTAAATGAATGCTGAAAATTGTTAGAGTCGGTCTTGTCAGTCCTTCATCAAAGATCAAAACTCTTTCTGCATTTCATTTTTAGGAGTCTCGCTCCATTCACTCAGCTGCATTCCGCTAGGGGCATGCCATAATCTGACGGAAGGGTCTTGTCAGTCATTTCCCCTCTTGCCTTATCCTGTTGGTTTAGATCTGTTTGTCAAATCATTTTAAAGGTCATTTACAGTTCTGTTCTAATCTCTTAGACAACAAAGATTTAGTAGGTCTAGGCTTTGCAAGTTGTTGTTCTCAAAGTTATTCAATAATACTTGCAGGCCAGAGGAAGGTTCAATAATTCACTCAAATGATGTTTCTGAGGAAGAAAAGATGAATTTTGGAAAACTGTGTGAGGTTTTTGTCCACAATAGGCCAAGGAAGAAACACCTCTTTCACTTTTTACATAGGTGTGATGGTTTTAGAGAAATGTCAAAAATACAATTGTCTCGGGAGAATTGATGCACCTCTAAAGTGACATTGGGAAAATCAAGTTTTCTCCTAGCTTGGTTAGCCAAATGACTTGCTTGATGAGTAAAATGATAATTAGACACAAATATATTTCCAATGGGCTATTACGAGCTCAATTTGGAGTTGAGGAACACCTTCAAAAGTTAACTGCAACAACACTCTGCCTTGAGGCAGCCTCATTGGGCACATTTTTACCAGTCTTGGGAGATTTGATTTTTGATAGGACAAATGAACTCCAAATTGACAAATTCTAGTTGGGTTGAAAATTAGACTCAAAGACGTTTCCAACGAGCTATCTTGCGCCTAATTTGGACACCGCGAAGGCCTCCATAAGTCTCCTACAAAACGCGCTACATACAGGCTCTATGCGCCGCGCACGTGGCGCGCGCTTATGCTAGAGAGCCCTAAATTGAAAAAAAAAAAAAAAAATGGATTTGGCATGAAAAATCATGAATGATGGTTCATGTCCAAGAAATTTGGGGCATTTTTGGGGCACCTTTGGTCTTTGACAAATTTTTGTACAAAAACAGGGTTTTCTCCCTGTGCGCCATGCCACTAGCACGCGCTTATGCTAGGAAGCTCTAAATGGAAAAAAAATTATATTTTGGATTTGACATGAAAATTCATGACTTCTGGTGCATGGCCAAGAATTTTGGGCAAGTTTTGAGTCCTCATGAGGTCAAAAACACTCAAAAAATGACCTCTCTGCCCCTATTTTCACACATAGGAAGCAGTCTTGGAAGATTGAAATTTTGGAGGGCCAAATGAGCACCAAATTCACAAATTCCACTTGGGTTGGAAAGTAGATAGGTATGGTTTTCTAACAAGCTCACTTGAGTACAATTTACACTTCATAAAGTACCTCAAAACCACCTCTAAAGTAGTGTGACGCATACAGTTTTGGGTGCAGCGCACAGAGACCCAAAGGCCAAAATCACTTCCGCTCCGCGAAATTTCGATTTGCAATTTTCTCCAAGTGGGCCCATTCATTTGAAATACATTTTTCCCAGCATCAAAGGCAAAGTTTAAAAACATTTTCATGAAAGGTTGGCTTCTATCCAAGTGGCAAAAGGGAGGCGAGCAGTCACCCAGAAGATCTGCGCTCAAGTTTACCTTGTTTTAATTGGTCATCATAGTAACTGAATGTAACTGCTGATGGTTGGATTTTCATTTGCTAGGTTGATCGAATTTCTCATAGAAAAACTTATTTATTGTATTAAGAGTCATTTGGTAAGGGATGGGTTGGAATTTTTGGGAGCAGTGTGGAGGAAAAACCCAGCACTTGCATTGTACAGTTTTGGCCGACATTGTAATGGAATGATATAGCTATGATTCAGGAGACTCATGTGGTGTGAGTTTAGAAATTTGTTTCTTCTTTATGTTTCAAATGTAACTTGTAATGTTTCGCAGTTCATTCATATTTCATTTCCAGTTGAATTATTTCTAAGTATGAGAGGCAGAATCGAGTTAGTTTCTCTTCCTTGGGAAAGCATTCATGTTCTGTGTTCCTATTCTGTCTGAAAAGGATTCATCACCGATGCCCTTTTCAGCTTCTCATACAGTCTTTCTACTCCATATTATTCAAATTTTATTGCTAAACTTACTGCCTATCATGCCTCTAGAAACAATCTGTGTCTTTGATTTAATTTCTTAGCTCATGCAGTCCTTTGGCCCCACATAGGCCAGAAAATTCAGTCATTTAAAAATCACCTTTTCCATATCTATTTACTATCCTAAAATCAGTATTTCATTCTGAGTCATCTCAGACTTTATTGTGTATTTTTACTGAGTGTGACTCGGAGAGAGCCCTCCCCTGTTCTGGCAGGGCTAGCTACCAGACTGAGCGTGGTTTGTGGTTACCCTGAATTTTGCCTTCTTTCAGCCTAAGGCAGATTTAGGTGCTAACATAATGGCGACTCCACTGGGGAGACAAAATGGTTTTCTTGTAGATTGTCTTGCCCCAGTACATATCTCAAGTTCAGATCTGATTTTTGATGGTAGACAGCGATCAGACAGGAGATGGCTGAAATCATTCACCTGGCGACTCCATTCACTGAAGAACCCAGCAATCGGTGCTTCATGGTGACTCCATCGGAGGACTGACTCTTTCTCTACGAAAATGGAAGGATCTGACACAAAGTTCGGGTATCCAAAGTGGAATGGTATTCAGGACCTACTCTACTTTCTTGTGAATTACTACTTTTCTATTCTTGAAGCTGTCCTGAAAGTTTTTCAGAACTTATTGTATGATAAAAGTGATCGAAATCTTCAATTGACCCGTTCAAAAAGCGTAAATACTAAGTTTTCCTTTGATCATGGCCTCCTTACTTTTCCTGCATCTTATGATGATTCTCTGCAAAGTGATGAGCCTAAAGAAAACAAAACTGATCCCATAGCTCTTGTATATATTCCTCCAGCTGTTTAATCCCAGATAGGTATAAACCTCTTGTTTTACCTTCTGTTCTTCATGCTTTCCCCAAAAACTTGATCTATACTTGCCAAGATTTGACGGTGAATGTAAGAATGTCAATGCTGAGTAACATGTGCAGAATGTTAAGACTTTTCTAGACCTTTTTGAAATTGTTGAAGAAGATGTCAGTATAAGGCTTTTTGCTCTTTCTTTGCAAGGCAAAGTCAAGAGTTGGTTCAAAGCCCTACCTGATGCGAGCATCATAGATTTACAGCAGTTCATCAAAGTTTTTCTTGACAGGTGGAGGATCGGACAAAACCTTTTCCTTATCGTAGAAGAGTATAATCAGCTGAAAAGACTGCCAGGGAAAACAGTACAACGATTTTCAGCCAGATTTAATCAAGTTTGTTATTCAATGCCGGTTGATATAAGACCCCTTCCTGGATCTACTCTCTTGCACTACCCAGGCACCTTTGATCCGGAAATGGAGTTTCAGCTGAGAGAAAAGAATGTCGCAAGAATTGAAGAGATGCAAAATGATGCAGTAAATGTAGAGGCTCATTTGTTAATCAGAAGGGCAAGGTTGAAAGAAGAAGAGATGAAAAATGTTTATCTAGAGAAAACTACACCTTCAGAGGAAAAGATTGACATTTTGGTGAGTGCAGTAGAAGAGATGGTGAGGAAAATGACTGCAAAAGATGAAAATGATGTTCATGAACAAGTGGTTGATCCAAAACATTTTGTTTCTTATCTCAGTAGTCGTAAGGATTGTTTTGTAGATCATCTTGGAGAAGAAACACCTGTTGATATGACATGTATGCTTGACGACGTGTTTTGTATTGATGATTTGCCTCAGTTTGATCAGTATGACAATGATTATTATACCCTCCAAACAGAAGCTAATCTTGCAGACAAATTAGCAGCTAGTTGTGGGATGAAGAAGTTCACTTACAGCAGCTCGAGTACAATGATCAACCGATGCATATCAACTATGGAAACGATGAGGAAAGTACAATAGATTTTGAAGTAAGTGAAGGATCTTTTCCTTTTTGCTTTGATTCATGTCAGTTCATCAGAGATAATTTCCATGCAATCATCGACAAATCTTGATTTGGATCCTCTTGAGGGCGATGAAAACTTTGTTCCTGACTTCTTATATTCAGAGTTCCAGCCCCAAAATTCCATTAATAGTCAGGTTACACATGAAGACATAGAAGCTGGCATATATGATCAAATTTCCTTACCTTTCTGTTTTGAATCATTTTAGTTTTTGCAGGGTAAATTGCATAGTCAATCTTAAAATGAAAAGCTTGTAGGAAATCAACAATCTCTCAGTTTTAATGTTGAGGATGAGACAGATGGAGAAATTCTTAAGCAGGTCGTTAATATGAAATCTTCCCCTGAAATGATTGATGAAATCATTTTGGATACAGAACCAGATTTGCAGCCACCAAACACAATTCAAGGTCAGATTAGAGATGAAGGCGGGGCAGCCGAAATACATGATTTAATGATGCAAGAGGATTATGTACCCCTTTGTTATGAGCCATTTCAGTTTATAAGGCAGAATCTTCATAATATCTCTAAAGAAAAAGATGAACAGTCAATAGGATGTCATACAGTTTCAATAGATACATCGCAACAGTCTCCTCAAGTTTTTGATGATCCTTTTGCTCATGTGTTAGATTTTGTTTGCTGTAAAAATTCTTCTTCATCAGCTAACCATGCGACAAAAGAGAATGTTGATAATCATCTGTTTCAAGGGTCACCTTCATTGTCTTTTTTAACAGATTGTCCATTTCATAGCCCATACCAAAGTTTTCAGTCATATGAGGAGATTGATAAGGGAGGCTTTGGTTCTGTTTGGAATTAACAACAAAGTTTGGTTCTTCATGAACTTCAGGATCCTTTTGACAGCCTACTACTATCACCAAAGAAAGACAACACAGATGTGAGAAAAATTTTAATATCCAGCTATGAATATTACTTGGACCAGAGCAGTAATGTGTTAATGGAAATCAATGGTGATGCTTATGAAGATCCTTTTGCAGTATTCTTGAAGTCATCTAGCCAATTCATGCTTTGCAAGTTTTTCAGCAATGAGCTTGATTCCAAGTTTCCATGGGAGTTGCCTTTCGATTCTTCCCTTTTCCTACACATCAGAAAGCACTTGGGAAGAAATCAAATATCAGCCATGATGCTTACCTAGTTGCATTGGTTGTTCCATCTCACTTGATTGGGCGGTGGTAAGAGTAATTAGGGTAGGTTTGCTGATTAAGCTCAAATATGAGCATCTTTCTAGTTTGTTAGTTAGGATTTATTCATGTCTGGTTTTATTATGGTTTTCAGTTTGAGTTTTCAGTCATAGTCCATCTGCAAAATGTCAATTTCCATGTTTTGACTCCATAGCCCAATGGACGAAGGCACTGTCTGCTCTCCCAAATATTTGCGGTTCTTAGCACCTCCAAGGAGCTGGAGCTACCATCCCTATTGGATCCAATGTTAGAGTCAGTCTTGTCAATCCTCTGTTAGAGATCAAAACTCTTTCTGCATTTCATTTTTAGGATTCTCGCTCCATTCACTCAGCTGCATTCCACTAGGGGCATGCCATAATCTGAAGGAAGGGTCTTGTCAGTCATTTCCCCTCATGCCTTATCCTCCTGGTTTAGGTATGTTTGTCAAATCATTTTAAAGGTCATTTATAGTTCTGTTCGAATATCTTGGTCAGCAAAGAGTTAGTAGGTCTAGGGTTTGCAAATTGTTGTTCTCAAACTGCTTCAATAATACTTACAGGCCAGAGGAAGGTTCAATAATTCACTCAAATGACGTTTCTGAGCAAGAAAAGATGAATTTTGGAAAATTGTGAGAGGTTTTTTTCCAAAATAGGCCAAGGAAGAAAAAACGCCTTCACTTTTTACACAGGTGTCATGGTTTTAGAGAAATGTCAAAAATACAATTGCCTCGGGAAAATTGATGCACCTCTAAAGTGACCTTGGGAAAATCATTTTTTCTCCTAGCTTGGTTAGCCAAATGACTTACTTGATGAGTAAAATGATAACTAGACACAAATCTCTTTTCAATGGGCTATCATGAGCTTAATTTGGAGTTGACGAACACCTTCAAAAGTCGACTGCAACAGCACTCTGCCTTGAGGCAGCCTCATTGGGCACATTTTGACCAGTCTTGGGAGATTTGATTTTTGACAGGACAAATAAACTCCAAATTCACAAATTCAGGTTGGGTTGGAAATTTGACTCAAAGATCTTTCCAACAAGCTATTCTACGCCCCATTTGGACACCAGGAAGGCCTCCAAAAGTCTCCTGCGAAAAGTGTTGGGCACAGGCTTTATGTGCCGCCCATGTGGCGCGCGGTTATGCTAGAGAGCTCTAAATTGCAAAAAATTATATCTTTTGATTTGGCATGAAAAATCATGAATGATGGTGCATGGCCAAGAAATTTGGGGCATTTTTTGGGCACTTTTGGTCTTTGACAAACTTTTGTACAAAAACCGGGTTTTTCTCGCTGTGCGTCGCGCCACTGGTGCGCGCTTATGCTAGGGAGATCTAAATGGAAAAAAAATTATATTTTTGGATTCGGCATGAAAAATCATGACTACTAGTGCATAGCCAAGAAGTTTGGGCAATTTTTGAGTCCTCAGGAGGTCAAACACACTCAAAACATGACCTCTCTGCCCCTATTTTGACACACAGGAAGTAGTCTTGGGAGATTGAAGTTTGGGAGGGGAAAATGAGCACCAAATTCACAAATTCCACTTGGGTTGGAAATTAGACAGGAAGGGCTTTCTAACAAGAACACTTGGGCACAATTTGGACTTCAGAAAGTACCTCAAAACCACCTCCAAAGTGGCACGACGCATAGAGTTTTGGGCACGGCGCACAGAGACCCAAAGACCAAAATCACTTGCGCTCCGCAAAATTTCGATTTGCAATTTTCTCCAAGTGGGCCCATTCATTTAAAATACATTTTTCCTAGCATCAAAGGCAAATTTTAAAAAACATTTTCATGAAAGGTTGGCTTCTATCCAAGTGGCAAAAGGAAGGTGAGCAGTCACCCAGAAGATCTACGCTCAGGTTTACTTTGTTTTAATTGGTCATCAGAGTAACTGAATGTAACTGCTGATGGTTCACTTTTCATTTCCTAGGTTGATCGACTTTCTCATAGCAAGACTTATTTATTGTATTAAGAGTCATTTGGTAAGGGATGGGTTGGAATTTCTGGGAGCAGTGTGGAGGAAAAACCCATCACTTGCATTGTGCAGTTTTGGCCGAGATTTTAGTGGAATGATATAGCTCTAATTCGGGAGACTCATGTGGTGTGAGTTTAGAAATTTGTTTCTTCTTTCTGTTTCATATGTAACTTGTAATGTTTTGCATTTCATTCATATTTCATTTCCAGTTGAATTCCTTTTAAGTATGAGAGGCAGAATCCAGTTAGTTGCTCTGCCTTGGGAAAGCATTCATGTTCTGTGTTCCTATTTTGTCTAAAAAGGATGCATCACCTATGCCCTTTTTAGCTTCTCATATAGTCTTTCAACTCCATATTATTCAAATTTGATTGCTAAACTTACTGCCTATCATGCCTCTAGAAACAATCTATGTATTTTATTTAATTTCTCAGCTCATGCAATCCTTTGGCCCCACACAACCCATAAAATGCAGTCATTTAAAAATTGCCTTTTCCATATCTATTTACTAGCCTAAAATCAGTATTTCATTTTGAGTCATCTCAGACTTTATTGTGTATTTTTACTTAGTGTGACCCGGAGAGAGCCCTCTCCTATTCTAGTAGGGCTAGCTACCAGACTAAGCGTGGTTTTTGGTTACCCTGAATTTTGCCTTCTTTCAGCCTAATGCAGATTTAGGTGCTAACAAAAACAAAATCTAATTGTAATGGCAAGAAACTTAAATGCTCTGTAACTAAATCATTCACTCAAGAAACTACAACAATCATCGGTCAAGGATGCAGTAATGATAACTCTTTCCCTTGTAAACTATTGTAAATGAAAATCAATCACAGACAATATTTCCAATCTGAGAACTTAGACAACAGTAGTCAATGTTCATTATAGTTGTAGATCTTTTTATCCACACTAAAGCAAATAATGGAAGTAAAAATTCGATTAGCAGAAAAGGAACAACAACTAGCTCTATTGAAAAGGTCGAACAACAAAGCTTAATCTACAGAACTGAATTGAGCAACAATCTTAACCGAAATGAATTGAACATCAATCTTAACTAATAAAGGAACAACAAACCTAATTAAGTGTAAGCACAGAACGAATATAGAATAATTGAATCAGTAATTTTATTCTAGCATAATGGACATTAACTACAAGTATAAAGGAACAACAATTGCAACTGTAATTGAATGGTAGTTAAATGAACAACAATCGCAATTGTAAGTGAACCATAGTTAAATGAACAACAATCGCAACTGTAAATGAATAGTAGAATCTAAATTAGACAATGCAATATTGTTTTAGAATAAATTGCATTACATTTTAAGTTGTGAATAATAATCTTGCTATCTAATTATGATTTTGATATAACATAGTAATTCAATGAAATGTTCATAAACAAAAGATTACTGAATAAAGCGAATTAAGGAAATGCAAAGGACATCAAACCACACATGACTGTAATTGTAAAATAATGATACAAGAAGCAAGTGGATCCACTAGGGCCGGGCCCTTAGCCACCAGGGAAGCACTGCTGCGTCTACTCCAGGATCAGATAATGGAACAACAACTGAGTTATATATTAATCATAAATGGCAGAGTTATAGCAATTTCTCTTCAAAGAGAGTCGATGATCAAAGTTAATATTGCAACAATAAGTTCTACAAATTGACAATAATATCCACCCCCTGGGCTACCAATGCTGTCACTTTTTCTAATGGCCAGGCAGAAGTATCAAGAGTTCAGATAAGTTATGAAGCAGCGATCCCTCAAGATCAAAGGATCGTGAGGGATTCACCATATCTTTGATCTCCAGTTTATCATTTTGTCTTCTTTCCCTGATGCCGCGTTTTCTCTTCCTTTTCCTGGATCATGCGCTCCGATCTTGATCTCCTCATCTAGATACGGCTTCCTGTCAAAGGGACAGTAGATTCTTCTGCTTCGTATTTTCCTCCCAAATAATGATTTTATATTTCCTTCATTTTCTGTATAGAAAAAGGCAATAATTAGTTATTTTGTATCAATGACAAATCTTCTTAAATCTATCATAATTATTTAACATATTACCCTCTTAGAATATAAAGGAGTTATGATTCAAAGGAAAATATAAAGAAATAAATGGTAATTACATGCCTTTTCCAATTCTCAACACACCCCCCTGCTTACCCTTTTTCATGCCCTCATGAAAACATTGTAATTTACATGCAAGGCAGTTAGGGAATAGGCTAGAGAAGGATTTTCATGAAGTGGTCTAAAACCATGATGTGTAGCTAAAACTTAAAAAATATGCCTTGTTTGGCCTTCAGGCAATTCATATAGGGCCTTATACCCTGTGAAGGATACCAGATAATTGGACTTTGAAACCTACAACCTAGTCAATATGGGCCTTCTCTCAGGATGAGGTTACTATGGGTAACCGGGCGATCAGCAACTAACTTAAAATTTTCATAATTGAATGGTTCTCTCTCCTGAACATTCCAATTGGAAGTCTTCCATCGGAGTTTAGTTGCTGCTATGGCAAGGTCTTTGATGGACAGGAAGTATTCTACCCCTTGCTGGACAACTAATGTGTGAATGGATCCCAATGTCTGGATCACACCCTTCTTTCTCATTAAGCTTCTATGCTTATCCCACAGTTTTAATGGATATTTTGGCTTGCCCCTTACCCAAAGATCTAACCAGTTCTCTTGTATCTGAAAGGTATTATGGGATTTATATTAAAATATTAATAAGAACAATAATAAAATAATATATGATAATATAATATATTAATTATATTTAATTAATTTTGACCTGGGTCATTTAGTCAAAATTAGCCGTTAAATTAGCCGTTGGAATCTCTGATCTATTTAACTTGTTGAGCTGGATCTATTTCTTCAACTTGTCCTGACGATGAACCACACTGGTTGGTTCGAAACGCGTCGGCAAATGTCTTACCTTATGTGATTTAAGCCGAAATCTTCTTATAAATATGATGGATCACAGAAGCCTCAATTCTACAAGAGTTCCATTGTGAGGGGAACCAGAGGCTGAGGAGGCTCAAAGTTTAGCATTTCATTTATGGATTGAGGAGTGATATAGAACAGCACAGACCCATCTAGACTGAGAATTGCTCTCACAGTGGGTTCATAGTGTGCATGGCATAGATGGATGAAATCAGGCAGCACATTGACTGATGGGAGGTAATAGATGGGCATACTGGATTGTCAAATTCCTAGAATATCAGTGTTATTTCTGTTATTGTGTTTGAATTGGCACACAGCCTTGAGGTGAGACGTAAGGCCCATCAGATCTTTGATCTGAAAGTCTCTGTCTGCTAATGGTAGCCACTCTAAGTCCATGTGTGGAGCATTCAAAGGAGCAATGTTTAAGGCTACTGGAGTCTCCATATCGTATATTGCTTGTATTGATTGCAATATAGGTATAAGTAGCAATAGGAGGTAGAATTGAGGTTCTGAGGATACTGACAGAGGTATGAAAACTGATTTTCTATCTCAAACCAAATTCTCTGTATGAAGTTTATGATGAACAACAAATTTTCAGTACTAAGACTGGGTTTTTTGCATCAAATTGTTGAATTACAGGCTCTGTGGACTGAATGCCGAGAAAAGTGGAGTTGAATTTCCGCTCGAAGGGGCACAAGTTTGCAAAGGGAAAGGGAAACTGAGGGTTCCCCTTTAGGAAAATAGGTTACAACCAATCAGAACAGGGCGCTCAGCTATTTTCACTCAGTAATTGAGCGATTTTTGGAGTTTGTGGGCGAATATGGACGCAGAATGTGTTGGAGTGGCTCTTTTGCAGAGGGAATGAGCGCAAATTTGCAGGTTTATTGTGAATTACCAGCTCAAATGGTTTATGCAGGACGGGGAGCGATTGGTAGGAGTGTTAATGGAAGTAAAATACAGGTACCTTTGGCAATTAAACAGAGAAGTATAAAAACAGGGCTTTCGGGTCAAAATATGGATAAATACCTCTTTATAGGGCGTCGAAGACAGTTGGCAAGTGGAGCTTTGAGCTAGGGAGTCGGGCTACGGAGCCGAATTGCAGGTTGATGGCCAGTATAAGCTTAGGAAGCAAATTTAATCAGTGAGAGTGCATGCACGTCGTTTGTGGGTATAACATAGCAAATGGGCGAAAATAGTCGCTTTCACGACTTTTAATCGAATTTTGGAACTTTGGCGCTTTTTGGCGCTTTTCTCGGATGATGTCATCATGACGTATTTTTGTCGTGTAGCGGGTACGGAAGATGACATGGCAGCTGACGTAAGTGCTGACGTGCCACATGACACGATGGCAGGGTGATGACGTCAGTAGGTGACATGGCGCATGTACAGAGCAGTGGCAGGTGACGTGGCGGCAGCGTCATGTGGTAACGTAAGCAACAGGGGAGGGCGGTAAGCGGTTTGCATCGGACCGCTTTTGGTACGAGAGTGCTAAGTGCCAGGGGCGGCCCAATGCAATAGGAGGCCGACAGCTGTCCCGGTGTACGATGGTGAAACCGTCGACCATCAGGTGCTATCGAACCGTTACAGAGGAGCGACCGATATTGATGAAGGCCGTCAGATCTAGGGGAGCCGATCCGACGGTGGACGGGAGGGCAAGATGATCGGGGTTTAGTGGAATAGCACGCCCGATAAACGTTGATTATTGTATGGTTTCGGTGGGTTAAAACCTTAGGTTATAGGTTTAATGTGCTTTCGGCGCAGGACCATGGTTATTCGTTTAACCTAGTATTAAACGAAATCCACAATAAAATGTATGCGCGGAGGGTAATAGGGTATTGTTGGTGTGAGGGGGGTTTTAGTATGGTTATTTATTTAACCGAGAGTTAAATAAATCCCAAGGGTAATGAACGCGGAAGGGCTAAATACTAAGGCCCCAAATAGACCTAGTATTTCCCGGACTTTATATTTATATAGCTATATTTGGTATGGGGGGGGATATTTAATATTTTTGGGGTTTTTATATAGTTTCTTGTAGAATAGGGGTGGGAAAATGATTTAGGGAGCTATACAATAGGGTTAGATGTTAATATGAGTTCTATGGAATGAGGAGGAATGGATGCATGCTAAGTTTATAGAAGGGAAACTCGAGCATAGGGAAATGAAGGGATTATGGAAAGATTAATTTTACACAAGAAATGTGGCTTCTTTTCACTAAGTCAACTTAGATGTCAACTTGGTTTTTAATAAGAATGGAGTGAAAATGGACTTTTTGGGCAAATCCCAAGGTCCTTGAGGGGATGTTAGTGAATGATTTCTGGGCGAATGAAAGGGGAAGTTAGTCATGCTTCCAGTGTTGTACCATCAAACAACTTCCATGGTGTCAATTCATAAATGAGATGAGTCCTTCTTGAAAAGACAAAAAGTAGTGATAACCTTGTTTCTGCAACCTCAAAATACCTACCCATCCTAATACACCTAGCATTTTTTCTTCCTTTGGATTGGTGCACTTGAACTGGCAAACCCTAATTGTCTTCTTTTTCTTTTGACTGTCCTCCTATCTAAATGTACCCTTATCTCTTCCAAGGGCCCAGATTAAGCAGTTGGGCTCCTTAAATTCTCTACCTAGCTACTCATCTGCCAAGCTTGAACTATTTGGACAGATACTTTCTCTATTCTAAAACAGAAATTCAAACATGGCATGGTCCAAATTGAACTGTTGGGCCATCCATCAAATGTAATAAGCAGCAGTACCTTCACATGGTGAACTTGCAAAATAAGATGGTAGTGGCATTTTAACTAGCCACTTTCCTGGTCTTTGGTTTGGGGATCATTTTCACTATTCTTTTTGACCAATTGATTTTCTTGCCTTTTGATTATTCTTTTAAGGCATACCCTCTTTTCATTTTTTACTTTTCTTTGTCTGTATACAAAATATGGAACCTCTGCAGCATGCAAGGATGAACATATTTAGCACTTCCACTGTCAATCATGAAAAATGAAACCTATTTGTATAGGAATCTA
This sequence comes from Pinus taeda, assembly GCA_000404065.3. Lineage (NCBI taxonomy): Eukaryota > Viridiplantae > Streptophyta > Pinopsida > Pinales > Pinaceae > Pinus > Pinus taeda. The sequence goes on along the minus strand of APFE031729433.1, from coordinate 332,746 downwards.
ACAAAACCCATATTAATATATTTTTTTGTAACATAAGCACATCGTACCTCTTGTAACCTAAGCACATTGTACCCATAAATAAGCTAAATTGATAAGTGGATGACACATACAAGAAGAATGTGCCACACTCCAAGGGTTGGATTCTGATCCTTCTTTAGAGTATTGACACATATCTTTCCATTTCTTTCAATATTATGGTGGAATATTTTTGTGAAAAAATACCTTGCAATGCAAGCCAATACTATTGAAAGACTCCAAAGTTTATTTCTCATTTTTTACAAGTCATGCACCCCGCTTATATACTTGATGTTTTAGATAAGTAGTAAGTAGAAAAACAAAAATAATGTCTTATATGCAACTAAACATCTAAAGAAAACATAATATCCATTTAAGATAATGTAAATTGTATGAAGCATCATTATAAGGATCAAAAATTACCTCCGAGAGGAGAGTTTGGAAAATTAGGAGTTAGAACCAATTTCATTCGAAAAACACCAAATTCATATGGGGTTCCATCTGCAAAAGAAAGAATCAATAAATATAAATATAGCTCATGTTCCAAAAATCTAGTAATAACCATGCAAAAAAACTAATTCAGATGCTTCAATAAATTCATTATGAAAAATTGATCCCTTTCTCAAGCGTAGAACATCCAAAATATGTTACATTGTTCTTTATTATTATTTTAGAATGTACTTGGTCCTTCAATGTCTGCAACTGTGATTGAAAAAGTTGTTATCATTCACCACCACTTTTATACCTCCATGAGGTCATTCATCAAGACTCTTCAGCTCCTTTGCAATTTCATTTATCACCATGGGTGGGAGGTTCTCGTTTCCAACCTGTAACACAAGATATATATGTACTTATGTATGAAGATCCACTTCAAAATGAAAAACATCACAAAAATTTATGCCTGACGAAAACCATATTAACTAATCATGAGCAACTCAAAATATAGCAGCCTACATGCAATTTTCACCATTTTCCAAGATGTTGGGGTTTTACATTCTATAAATTGAAGACTAATCAGAACTCTAAAACTTTGATTCTAGCAAGGTCTAGTAAGAGATGAACGGACCCAACTATTTACTGTTGTAAGGTTTTTACTTTTTAAAGGAAGAGGGATTTTCCTGTAGTAAAAAATAAACAAATTTATGCCAAAAATCTATGCATGAGGAGAAAAAGGGATAGAAACATTCATAATATGCCAATTTAGTTGTAGTAAACCTCTACTAGAGATAATTGAGTATCTATAATGAGATAAAAGGCCCCATCATCCATCAGCAAGGTCAGGATTTTTACCATGCCCCACTGATGCAATTGCTTGAAATTCAACTTGTAGAAATGGTTGAAAACATCCACTTGCTGATTCGGTAGATGGAACCTCCCTATCTAGCAGGTAATATGGAATTTCACAACTCTCATTTACCTTGAAGACTTGAGAATGACAAGTTTAGTAAGGAATGTGGAAATAAAAAGGAACAAATAACATAGTCAAGGAATAAATACCACTGACCATGACAAGATAAAGGGGCCACCTATTCATTCTTGTCCATATTGGCCAATTGTATCGAGGTGAAAAATGTGTATAGCAATAACATAATTCAAATAATGAGAGCTCAAAGAAGATCCCTACAAAACATTTGCAAGATTGGTGGTAGAAAACAGTCAAGGTATGCATATGAAATGGTGAACTTTTAGCAGGAAGAAATAAGAAAAGATATGAGGCTCCAAGAATTGGCAAGATAAGAAAATATTTCTTCTTCTTTCTCTGGGACCAAGGACTCCTCAATTATTTTTCATGAGAATTCTACTAATGACGTAATACACATTGCAGAGTCTATGGTTGCAAATTCATTATAAAAAAGGTTGACCAATAGATAAGATGAATTTCTCAAATTTGATTTGGTGAAACGCGGGGCTCAAAACCTCACTTCATGCATATTAGGCACCTAGTCCCTATTTATCAGACACCCACATTATCATCTATGTTTACACCTGCATTTCCAACTTATGAAATTTATGTGAACACTCTTTCCAATGCCACCAATCATTGTACAAGACAAGTGTGCAGGGTTAGTAGGAATACTCATTATGGATCGATATGATTGACATGTAAGTAAAGGAAATAGCTAGAAGAATATACGCCATTGAGAAAAAAATCAATTTATATGGTGGAATAAACCATTAACAATTGCATTCTATAGTTCATGTCACATATAAGTGATGGTGGAAGCACAAAAATATCAGGGAAGATGTCTTACAGTAAGCACAAAAATATCTCCTATTGAAAATCACCTGGAAAATGAGGTATGATATCTGACTGAAGGTGGGCATTACATTGTCTTCTCCAGTGCACTCTTCAACTAATTTTGAAACATCTTCTTGCATTTCTTTTGTCGCCAAAAATATTTGACACACCACTTCCTCCATTTGTTTTGAAATGATAAATGTGCATAATTCTTTGTGGAAGTCAACAGTGATAAAATCACCTCCAAGAAGATACTTGTCTAAAGAAGCCTGCCAAGAACATATGTCTATCAGTACAAATTTCAAACCAATAATAAATTTAAATTTAAAACCTTAAATAAAATTACAGTGTCCCAACAACACTTTTGCATACCTTGGAATTGTTCAATGAGGGGATAAATTTATCAACAAATACTTGTAATTTGTTCACCTCCCCACCAAGACTTGTAAAAGGAAAATTATGGATTCTTCCTACCATTTTTTAGAGAAAATAAGTTTCCACAGATATAGTGCATAGACAGTCAACAAGGTGCTGCAAAGGAAAACGAAAATAGGTATAGTTATGGTATTCAATAGCAAGTTATTCTTAGTAATGCTCCAAATAGATAATCAAAAGATGGTCATTTGCAACACATCTACATTTTTCTACCACATCCACCTATAGATAACATTCTTCTCTGATGGAAGTCCCATGCTCTCTGTTGCACCACCATTTACTGTGTAAAAATAGTTAAGTAATACATAAAATATTAGGATATGAATACAAGATAACCTTGAAATAGTCAAATATTGTGGATAACAAAACATTTCAATTCATGTAAGGCAATAGAAAGTAATCAAAGTTGTACATAATACACTTTTTGATATAATAATCATTGTTGGAAAACATCAAATCAAATTGAAATTAAAGAAAATACACCAATACCAGTAGTGAAGAGAGATATTCTCTTGAGATGGCCAATAAGAGGCTTCTTGTAATTGTTTCAGAAGCAAGGCATGATTTGATTATAGCCATCATTTCCTTACATGTTTCTATAAGTTCTTTGAATAATCCCTTGATCAGTCCTAGATGCAACTCTAGAGAGATCTAGATATAGCTCAGTAAACCCTTCAAAGTCGACAGAAATGATAAATCTTACAAAAGGTGAGGATAAGGCTATAGACAATATACCTTAGAGGTCTTTTGAATAGATACAGATTTCTTTCAGAAGAGCCCAAAGCAGAGGCTTAAATGAGCATCATATTAGTCTAGAAACCATAGATATATAACACAATAATGTCCTCTAACTTCACTTAGAAGAATCCCAAATTTTGTCCACAGAGATGCCATTGAAAAGATTTAGGTCAAATAATACTGAGGTCTGCTAGGAAAAGGGCCCAATTAGGTCCCAGAATAGGCCTAAAATTAATACAAAGATGCCTCAGACAAGGGAGGATCTCAGAAAGTTCAAGGAAGGCCTCAAGAAAGGTTTAGTTTGTGCCTTAAATGAGCCAAAAGTAAATGCAAGATAGATACGCATTAGCCTTGTAAAATAAATCATTTCATAATGACCCAAGAATCAAGACCCTTTCAAATTGATTCATAAGTGCCCTGTAACAAGGGTTTGAACTACATCATCATATTGAAAGTGTGATATACAAATTGATTCAGAAGTGTCCTTTCAAATTTCTTATGTAGTTCATATCATTTACTCTAAGAATTAAAGATTTCTAAAAGCTTACCAACCATATTGGAGATTCTAGGATAATGGAGAGACCAATAAGAAACAAAACACTAGTAACTAGCTTTGCATCACCTCCCATTGACAACCTGCCTCACTCATCAACACATATTTTTTTCTTCTTGTTGTGTTCCCAGGACAGATCATATGTATATTCTGTATGAAAGTTTGTAAAAAATGGCCACCAAGTGCCCCGCTTTTCCTTTTTTGAGGTGATATGTCATGTTATAATAAATTTTCTATGTATTTTCCTTTCCCAAACCATGAAATAGAAACTTATGCATTCATTCTTTGGAAAAATAAAATCAATTAGAATTTGCACAACGTTCACCCTATCAAATTCTTGTCAATCCCAAAGTTGCAAAAAATTGGATACCATTCACCTTAAAATAACCCTTGGATTAGATGCACATGCTCCAAGTCCCATCAAACACATATATATCAATGTAGGAAAAAATAAGAAAACAAAGTGCCATCACCCTTCCAATCTACCAGAAGCACATATCTCAATAAAGTAGCAAACAATTTAAAAACAAACTACCATCACATGTCCAAAAGCCTTTATAGATAGTAATTAATGTTAATGTCATTTAGTGAAAGCACTAAAAGGAAATTACCAAAATATTACTGAGGACTCAATTGCCAATAATAACCAAGTGAAATTTAACTGTTGTAGACCCCATGTGTATGGCCAAAATATAAATACTTCCAAAAAGACTCTGATGGCATATTTGAATTACAGAATCTGATTTATATGTCCAATTTAAAAAATAGGAAAGCCAACTACCACATAACAATTCAAAATAAAATGCACTTCATGTGTTAGACGTTGCTCTGGTGTAAATCTGTTGACTTGAGTGGGCAGAAACCATCCTGACTGAAGCTCATGCCATCAGATCCTTGATATCATTTTTAGCAAATGAACCATTAATCTACAAAATTCAAGGAAAACATTAACATTAGTGAGAAGAAACACATACTTAGTCGAAAAACATATTCGTGAAAAAGGAACCACCTCTTCTTTCTTTTCATTATTAAATGGACCAACTTCAAAGGAACCACAATGGAAGGCATCCAACACAAGTGTTGAGGTAAGGGGTACCCATATCTCCAAATTGTATATATGCGTTGAGGTAAGGGGTACATATAGTTATATAGGTATGTAATTCTATTGTTTTTATGGAGAAAATACCAAATTAATGTTTGAATGAAACACACCTACAAAAACATGAATGGCTAGTGAAAGAAACTTAAACCAAAAAGCAGGTAACAAACAAAGGTTGAGTTATCCCAAACATTCACCATTTGAACTATTCGCTAGACCTGAAACCACAAAGTACAAAATTAACATCAGATTCATACAAACAAATCAACACAAATACAACCAATAATTATTTATAAATGATCCAACATATGGAAATACATAAGGAAAGATAAAGTAGAATGTTTTGAAAATCTACCTTGTCCAAATTTTTCACAAAATATGAAAAAAAATTGTAATCACTTCTAATTTGTATGTATCATTCCTAGCATTGTATGATAAGTCGATTTCTATAACATATTCAAGTTGTAAAAAAGCATGATCTATCAAATCATACTTATACATGTACTGCCCCTTTATTCTACTATACCAACATAATTGAAGCTCAATGCTTTCTAATCTATCTAAAAGGTCAATGTCATTATGGTAATCAAACACCCTATTACCATCCTTCTTCCTTATTCTTTGAACCCTTCCAATGTACCACATTCCACAAGAAACACCTTGTTTTGTACTTCGAGAAACACCTTTTCTTGTAGTACATTCAATGGGGGGAATTGAGTTTCTTTCAAACAACACCCTATAATCTGATCCAATTCTAAAGCCAATTGAAACACCCTTTTATGGAGCCTTCCCATCTTGCCTAAAGTAGACCCCATTTCTCACTTTCATCAATGTATATTTGTGTAATGTCGGATTTCCATTCAACTGACTAACCAAACATGCTTTAAACATATCCTTACCATCAAGATCCACCACTGAATTTATTGTTTTGCTTACATTTTCATCAATGGAATGATAAATTTCATCAAACTCATGTCTCCACTCACTTTCCATTATTTTCAATTCACTTTCATTGTGTACCAATGATGATGAATATTGGAATATAAAGTTGGAACAACTCGGTGGATAATCATCAGCTACTTCATCCACAATTTGGAATGTTGGGTAATTTTGATCCTCTGTCCATGTTTTAACCCACTGTTGATGGTGTTGGACCTGCCAACATGTCAGAGGATCTCCCCCGTTAAGAAGTCCCAACTAAACCTCAGACTGTTTGGATCAGGAGTCCCAACAGTGGGTAGTAAGTCTATTTCTTGACTCCGATAGTGCGTAGAGGTGAAAAAGATATCCTTGTCAGAAGCAAGTGTGTGACCTTGCAACAAGTCAAGAGAGATGCATGGGGAGGTTCTAACACACAGAAGGGGAAAACAAGTGTATCCCTTAGAAGCTTGTAATAGTATGTAGCCTGAAAGGAACAAACAAGATTAATGATATCACAAACTGGAAAGCAGAATAGTCGATAGTCCAAAGTGATGGGTTAAACCAACAACACACTTTAATAAGATTCATACAATCACATACAGAATAGTCCATACATCAATGCGTAAGTAAAACTGCATACATCGCTAAAGTAACCAAAATAGTCAAACTACAATAACAACATATGCATGAAACATGTTGGCTCTATTATATTATATAAAGTGGAAGTTCCATCCATACATACAACCATGACAGCCGCTAGCCCCATTAGTGGAATGTTACAGTCAACACCGCCTACTCCTCCAAAGAGATGTGCTCGCTTTGCACTTTGGAAAAGCCAAGGTTCATCACAATACTCTCCAAGCCCTCTCTAAGCAATGCCTAGCAAAATCTTGGCTCCCAAAAGCCCATTCTATGAGTTATGAAGTTCTATTTATAACAAAGGGTAGGGTGACCCATGACATTCCCCTTTGTGATTCTTTGACTACTCTCATGATTATTTACATTACATATGACTGTTTGTATTCCACTAATGACACTTGGAGTTTTCACTTTACAACATGTTTACAAAAATGATACATTTTCCACATATACTCACATGGGACAAAATCAACTTGAATAAGCTAGACAAGACAACACTAAGACTTAGACAGTTGTGGAAATACTAGCTCATCGACCTTCTCTGCATGATCCTTGGTGACAAACTGATGCCACGCTTGATAATGCAAAATAGCGTCTGTGTACTCTTTGATGAAGTCCTTCTAGGAACAAAATCTTGCCTCCATTTCTTCCCCATATACTAATTTGGAACCTCGGTCCAACTCATCCTGTAACATGCACAACTTATGTTGGGCCGTGTTATATTCATTCCTACCTATGGTTTTGTGCATGGTTTTCGAACATGGTTTTGGGCGCGATGGTTTTTGGTCCATGGTATTGGATTCTTCAGCATGTATATATATGTATTGTAATGTTGAAAGGAACATAATGAAAAATCAATCTGGTAGTCTCGATTTTGGGATCCAGGGGAAAATATTTGTGTATATTTGTTTTATGTGTTATGCTCTCACTACTGTTTATTTTCTGTGTTTTGGAATTCGTATGCAGGTAATCTATGTATGGGGTTAAAACCTACATTTGGTATTAGAGTTATTTTGGCTTCAAGGGGATACCTTTGTTGCTGAGGGGTTTTGTTAGGGCTTGTGGTAGACCCTCTTCAGTGGGAGATTTGCAGGGTCAATTCTGGTGGTGAAAGAAGATGGAAAGCAGTGGAAAGATAGCAATCGGAAAATGGTCAGATTTTTTAGTTATGGAAACTCAAGATGGAGGATCTGTTGATTGATAAAGATCGGTGGATCATGGTAGATCTGGGTACTAAACCAATGGGAGTGTCTGATGAAGAATGGAAGAAGTTGGATTAGAAGGCAAAGATCACAATAAGATTGTGTGTCTCAGATTCAGTATTGTTGAATGTATCAGGGGAAGCTACAGATAAGGCTTTGTGGGACATGTTAAGGAATTTGTACCAATCTAAGTCTCTTGTGAATAAACTATTCCTACAAAAAAAGTTGTATAACTTGAGGATGAAAGATGGAGACTCGATGACAGAGGATTTGAACACATTTAATACTGTGGTAAGTCAGTTATTATCTATTGATATTAAAATTTTAGATGAAGATAAGTGCATCATTTTGTTGTGTTCTTTACCATATTTGCGGGATATTCTAGTAATTGCAATAGGTAGCAATGCAGCTGCCTTGCAGTTTGATGAAGTAGTCTCATCCTTACTGACGGAGGAGATGAGATAGAAAAATATGGAGATCCAGAATAGTGATTCCTTGTCTATACGAGGAAGGTCCCATAATAGAAACAAAAATAAGTTATCAAATGGGAGATCTAAATCTAGAGGGAGATCTAAATCTCCAGGAAAACCTATAAAGTTGTGATGGAAATGCAGAAAGGAAGGGCACTAAAAAAGGGACTGAAAATCTAAAGCTCCTACAAAGGAAAAGGATCTGATGATGCTCCTTCTGCAGAGGCAAAAACCACCTCAGATCAAAGTGGGGATGTGTACTTGGCTTCTTCAAGTACACATGTATATCATTAGGCATGGTTGATTTACTCAGGTGCATCCTTGCATTTCACGCCCCATAGAGAGTGGTTTTGTGAGTATGAGAAATATGAGGTGCTGATGTATCCTTGGGGGATGACAAGAAGGCTAGAATCACTGGTTGAAAAAAAGTCAAGTTGAATTTGCAAGGTGGAAGGATTATAACACTTCCGAGTGTTCTGCATATTATTGCATTAGTCAGAAATCTAATTTGTGTAAGCAAGTTGGATGATGCAAGTGTAAAAACAGTGTTCGATAAAAATACCTGAAAGATGGTTCGAAGAGCACTGGTATTGATGTGGGGAGTTCATATTGGAACTCTGTACAAGTTGGAAGGTAGCACTGTTGTTGATGGGTGCAACAATTTTGTGGTTCCTGAAAGTGGAGCAGAAAATCTAGTGGTCTCTGGAGAAAAGACCATGTTATGGCATCAAAGGCTTAGACATATTGGAGAGAAGGGCCTTAGAATACTTCATGGTAAAGGTATGGTAGAAGGTATGACTAATAGCTCTCTGGATTTTGATTTCTGTGAAAATTATGTATATGGGAAGCAGAATCAGGTGAGTTTCCCCTTTTGTGGTAAGAAGGCGAAACAAATATTAAAGCTTGTGCACAGTGATGTGTTTGGACCTGTAAAGGTTCCATTACTGGGTAAGTTTGTGTATTGTGTAACATTTATAAATGACTTCTCAAAGAATACATGGATATATTTCCTTAAGAAGAAATCTGAATTCTTTGAGAGGTTTAAAGAATTTAAGGCTCTGGTGGAAAACCAGACAGAGAAGAAGATAAAGGTGTCGAGGACAGATAATGGTGGAGAGTTTTGCAAGAAGGAATTTGAACAATTCTATAAGAAGTGTGGTATATCACAGTAGAAGACCGCTCCATACACACTTGAGCAAAATGGAGTTGCAAAAAGAAGGAACAAGACATTGATGGAAAGGGCAAGAAGCATGCTCAGTGGTGCCAGGTTAGGATAGGAATTCTGGGTAGAGATAGTGGAGACTACATGTTACCTGGTCAACATATCACCTTCATTAGCATTAGAGGATATGACACCACAAGAGGTATGGATTGGTAAGAAACCCTCTCTTTCACATATAAGGGTATTTGGATGTGATGCATATCTACATGTTCCAAAGGAGAAAAGAACATAGTTGGATAGTAAATCTGAAAAGTGCATCTTTATTGGGTATAAGGATGGTTTGAAGAGCTATAAACTTTGGAACTCAGTAACAAGAAAGGTTGTGTATAGCTAAGATGTGGTGTTTAGAGAGGTGAAAGACGTTATTAAACATGAATTCCAACCAAAGGAACCTGAGAAGATAGAGTTTGAGCTAAAGGAGGAAGAACCAAACTCTATAGAAGAAGAGGAATCAAAAGATGAACATCCACAAACTTTGGTTGTGAGAAGATTAATTCAAGAAAGAAGGCAGTCAAAAAGGTATAGTCCATCTGCGTTCTATTCAAATTTTGCTTTATCTATTACTAATGTTGATCCCAGAACTGTGAAGGAAGCAGTGGATTCAGAGGATGGAAAACTTTGGAAAGAGGCCATGGTTGATGAAATGGCATCTTTGCACAAAAATGAGGCTTTGGATCTGGTGGAGTTTTCGGCTGGAAGAAAAACCATTAGCAGAAAATGGGTGTTCAAGAAGAAGACAAATGCAGAAGGAAAGGTGGAGAAATACAAAGTTTGATTGGTAGCAAAAGGTTATTTCCAGGTGTCGGGAATTGATTTTGTTGATATTTTTTCTCATGTTTCCAAGGTAGCTTCTATTAGATTACTTTTATCTGTTGTTGTTGCTTTTGATTTTGAGGTAGAACAGATGGATGTGAAGACAAAATTTCTTCACGAGGATCTAGAAGAGGAGATCTACATGAAGCAGCCTGAAGGCTTTGTGGTGAAGGGTAAGAAAGATACGGTATTCAAGTTAAAAAAGTCTATGTATTGGTTAAAACAGTCACCAAGGATGTGGTATCAGAAATTTGATACATTTATATAGGGACTCGGCTTCACCAGAAGTAAAGTAGATCACTTTGTGTATTTTAAATTAATTAGTAACTGTGTTATTTATCTAGTTTTGTATGTGGATGATATGTTGTTGGTTGGAAATGATAAAGAAATTATCCAAGATTTGAAGACCAAATTGTCCTCCAAATTCGACATGAAAGATCTTGGTGCTGCAAACTATATTTTGCACATGGAAATTAAAGGAGATCGGGCAAAGAGGAAACTCTGGTTAAACCAAAGGAAGTATGTCGATACAATATTACAGAGGTTTAATATGTAGGACAGTAAATCGGTGAAGGTTCCTATTCCTGTAGGTGTGAATTTATTTGCTGAACAGTGTCCCAAGACACAAGAAGAGGAAGAGGACATGTCCCATGTTCCATATGCAAGTGCAGTTGGTAGTCTGATGTATACAATGGTCTACACAAGACCATACATTGCACATGCAGTGGGAGTGTTGAGAAGGTTTATGTCAAAACTAGGGAAGGAGCATTAGACAGTAGTGAAGTGGGTTTTTAGGTATTTGCATGGCACTAGTGATTATGGTCTGTGCAACCAAGGAAGACCAGGATTGGAAAGAGTGTTGGATATTTGTGCCTTTTTTGATGCATACTAGGCTGGAGATTTGGATCAGAGAAGATCTACAAGTGGGTATGCGTTTAACCTATTTGGAGGTGCAATCAGTTGGATGAGTAAGAAATAATCCGTAGTGGCACTATCAACTACAGAGGCAGAATACATGGCAACCACTCATGCAAGCAAGGAATCAGTTTGGTTGTAGATATTTTGTTCAAGTATGGGGTTAGTACAGGGAGCTATGAGGATATATTGTGACAGCCAAAGTGCAATTTTCTTGTCAAAGAACCCTTCTAATCATTCAAAGTCAAAGCACATTGATGTTCAGTATCAGTATGTGAGGGATATGATAGAAGACAAAAAGGTGTTGCTGGTAAAGGTGGACACTTTGAATAATACTATAGATGCATTGACAAAATCTGTGAGCACTGAGAAGTTATCTTGGTGTAGAGAAACAATGGGCATTGCAGAGCCAAATAAATGACTAAGCTCTCCTATATCCTCTTGTGTAAAGAAAACAACAAGTGGGAGAATGTTGGGTTGTGTTATATTCTTTCCACAACTAGCTCCCCTAGTTTAAACGAGGGGTTAGAGGGGGGCAATTAGCACCCCTCTATGAGGTTCGGGGTAGTACCCGAAGGAAAAAAAAAATGGACCCTATATTACGTGGGCGAACCTACCTATGGCTTTGGCATATGGTTTTGGGCACGATGGTTTTTGGTCCATGGTATTAGATGCTTCGGCATGTATATATATGTATTGTAACATTGAAAGGAACATAATGAAAAATCAATATAGTAGTCCCACTTTTGGGATCCAGGGGAAAATATCTATGTACATTTGTTTTATGTGTTATGTTTTGGCTATTGTTTATTTTCTATGTTTTAGAATGCCTATGCAGGTAATTTCTACACGAGGTTAAAACCTACAGCTTAGTCCTGAGCAAGGTCGGGCCGACGATGTACATTCACATGTTATCTTCACTGACTTGCAAATTTGCACTAGTGGTCATGAGCATCAACTGATCCAAGTACGCATCGAGTTTTAGCCTGAAGTGATTCTTATCTTTGTCCTCGGTGAGCATACCAATCGACGAAGTGCCATACTTCCTTACCACGACATCAAAACTCCTGTACAACCGCACATACGAAGCCTCAATACTAGTGATGAGCGGTGGGAGTTCCTCATAGTTCTGGACCTAACTCTAGATCTTTGCTTTGTCCAACTCCACCTATGGCTTCATCATCTTGTGCAAGTGAAGTGGGGCTCCCTTGTACCTCATCGTCCATGTTTTTACATCATCAATTCTGACATGTATGTTTGCGAGTTTTCATGCTATCTTGGTATAGTGTTGTTGATGACCATGTAGGTGGAAAAATGCCTTGTGCACAGTGACAAACCTATCATACAGTCTCTGCATGACTGTCTCAAGAGCTGATACTTCAGAAAGTATGTCCATCTCCATCTATGCTTAGGTGGATCATGTTGATTGTTCCTCTCTCTGCTTGGTTTCTTGAAACTCCTTCGCCATTTGCTTGTTTTCTATTATCGACAACCTAACACTCGAGCTTGTGGCTTTGGAATAACCCTTTGTAGCATCAGCCAAGGTGGTTGGATGTCTCCGTACATCTGACACAATCACTCATTCTTCCAAGTGCACAGGTGATGCATGCTCATCCATGGTGTATACTCTACGTGTTTGTACAACTCTATGTTGCAACTCATCAAATGTTATGATGTACATCTCTATTCCTAGATGGTCCCCAAGGAGAATGGTATCCCCTTATTCACTCAGGACATGCTCTACTGTTGGAGTTGTTGAAGCCTATGGAGTGACCTCGGTTTATTTTGGAATGAGGTCGGTATCATGATATTGTTCAGTTGCTCCACCTCCATGTCCATTTGTTCTACTATATGTTCATCTTGTAGTGCACGTTCCTCTTCCTACAATTGCTCACCCTATTCCTCATCTGCTATTGGTTTAGAGTCTTCAACCTATATTGGTGCAGTTTGTGTTGTCTTTGCACCTTACACTTCCTCCTATTCTGGTTCCTATTCTTGTTCATGCTCATGCTACAATTCCTTCTCTCTTCTATACAGCTCTTGTTCTTCCCTAAGCTTATGCTGGACTTCCTGCAACATCGTCTCAGTGTCTTTCAGCCTTTGCTTTTCTCTCTTTCTTTGTGCTATCCTCCTGTCGCATTTTTTCCTCCTCGCATCTATCTCCAAAGCTACCTTTTCCACAAGTGGGTCTTCCTTAAGATTGTAGCTTTGCTCTGTCTCTATGCCTTCATATATCTTCCTCTTGCCTTTGTCTTTCAAAATTTTACTATCTCTTGTTGTTGTTGTTGCTTCTCCCTATTATGTTGATGCCTTGAGTGCTGCTAGCCACTCCACTACAATGTTGACCAGTTCATTGAGCCTAGAGGAGTTGTAACAATAGCTCCATGGGTTTTCCTTTGGCCAATGACACGCCCTATGGATCCAAGGATAGTACACTCTTGCATAGTGGTCCCTTCATAAACCATGTGGGTCATATGGGTTGAAACTCCTAGTGCCGAACTTAAACTTCTTGAAGTCTTCCACTCTAGAGTCTTCTTCTTTCAAACTCACGATCGCATACAACCTTATTCGCACATGAAGCGTGGGACATGGTGCCTTGTTCTTCTTGTTAAATGCAACTGACAACCCTATCAAGATGTGGTATGCAACCTCCAGCATGACCAACTTGTCCATGGAAAACATGGGTAACACATGCGGAGCTTTCTCCACATTATACATCCTAATGAAGGTTCCCTCGGGTGAGGTGTACCAATCTGCAATGTTCAGCAACACCTTCATTGTTTCCTGGGACATGCAAGGAAGATCTTGTTCAAATATCATCATGTACAGAGGGGTAATTAAATGGTCACATATTCTAGCCATGAACCCTTGGTAGTTGCAATCTGAGAGGAACATGCAATGTATGTTCACAAAAATTTCTGAAGGTTTCCATGCCCAACCCATGCCAAGAAATTTTTGATGGGCACAGATCACATCGAGCAAGTATAAAAACATGAATAAATTTGCTTTTTGATCCTTGGGCAGGCTTTGAGCATTGGATAGATGCACTTTCAACATGAGATCCAACATGTTGGACCATTTTAATGGTTTTCCTTCACTTGCCAGTTGATCCAACATAGCAACCCAACTTTGAAGGAAGGTCTTTGTACTCCCTTGGCCATACAAGTGGCATGAGAAAATGACCAAGAACTGATATGACTTCATGAGTGCCTTCATCCTGTATATCAAGTTCGGTTTTGTCCTGAAGTTTATTGGTTCCTTTACCCAACGCTTCAATATGTCTCTTGTGTTTGTGCTATCGTTGGGAGTGTAAAATGGTGGATCCATCCTACTTACTGAGAATGGAAAATGATATATCTCCTAATAATCCTCCATCCTGAAGGAAGAAATCCTTGCTCCATTGACATTGCTCAGTATCATTATCTCGGGCTCAATGTGTGAGACAATCTAATGGATCACATCTGCGCAAGGGAACATGAGAAACCTGCATGAAACTTTTTAGAGTCCTGACTTATTAATGTTCACATAGACCTTTCGATCATATAAATTCTCCTCAAAGTTTCCTGAGAAGAGGGTGTTGATGTCTTTCCATGTGATCTTGATGTCCTTCTCAATGAACACGTGTGTGTCTGTGTACATGGGCAAGCTCATTGACCCATGTTCAGCCACGTCCCTAGTGTTGCTTTCAACTGTGTCTTTTGATCTAACTCTCTTGGAGGCCATGATAGTTGTACTGCTAAGAAGTTGCCCAAAAACCTGTGGTACCTAGAGATAGAGACGACACTCATGGTGAGACAATTTTAGCTAAAAACATCAAACAACTTTGAGAACATTCACGAAACAAACTGGTAACTGATGGGAAAGATTGTGTAACACTGACTTTGGGAAGTTGGGAGACTAACAGTTGGAACTACGCAGAGTATAGTCTAGGTTGCTAGTGATCTAATTGTCTACTAAAAGTTTGCAGAGCACAATCCATCTTGGCCTGCTGAGGATTGGAACTGCACAATGCGCAATTTTAGTCAGCATCAATGTTATGCACGAAAGTGGACTGCGCAATCCTGGGGGCCAACTGGGGCACTGTCTCCCAAAACTATGCGTAGCACAGCCCGAGAAGCTAGTGGGAGCTAAGATTTTCATAATTCCTAGGAGCAAGAAAGAGCCTTCCATCCTAGAAATGCATAGTGCAAGCCAGGAAAAGAAAGGTCTAGGCCAAGGCAGCTCAGACCTGTCGACGGGTGACTTAAAATCACTAATGACTAAATTCATCTTCAAAGTTAGTGGAAATCTAAGTGAAATAATCATGCATGTGATTCAAGCAAGTGTGGAAATCAGTCAAACAACAAACCAAGAAGCTCATGAAGTGAGTTGCCGAAACAACGACTATGAGTGTAGAAACAATGTTATGTGTGCGAAACTAAGGAAAGTAAATGAAAAACTTGAAACAACATTTTTACAAACTAAAATTAATTGAAACACTAGTATTTGTTTAATAAAACCAAGGAAAAAATACATACAATTTGAAAACTGAAAAGCGATAGAAAAGCGGAAAAAGGCATGAAAATAAAAACTTACCTAGAAAAGCTACACCAACTATGCCGAAGGTTCCTAGATGTCTTGGGAATGCCAAAGCTCCAAGATCAAATGTGAAGAATGAGATCTAAGTCATCTTTTAAATAGATTTGGTGAAATTAGGGTTTATGATGTGCATGCCACAAATCTAGGAAAAGTGAAACTTGGAGAGGAATTTCTAAAAATAACTTTTCATGTAACTCTTGTTGTTAAAAATATATCGCTAAAATTTAGTGACAATTTTTCAATTTTTTCTTTCTTCTTTTTCAAGGAAAGATTCCCATCATTGCAAGGAAGTATTGCGCAGTTCTAGAGGGAACCATAGAATCCTGCCGACACATGTGACAGATAATCAGTGAGGGAAAACTTATGTGTTCTTTCTGGACCAAGAGGACTTGGCTAACTGACCATCTCTATGTAATTTTCCAACACAGTGATGCTGGGTTTCTCTACGTATTTCAAGAGAGAAGTGTAGCGGACTAGTTATGTGCAATTCCAGAGAAAGTGCATGATCTAAAAATGGGGCACTTAGGCTTCCTGTCTAACTTGCAAGAACCTCTCCCACTTCCAAAGCTTAAATATTCCCAAGTCCTATTGATTAACTAATGCGGAATTAAACGTGTGTTTGACAATATAGGTGTATGATTATGTTTGTTTTAGAATTGTTTATGTGTTGTGAATTGATTTGCGTAAACTAATGTATAAATACATATAATAGTAAAGAATTGCAGCAATAAAAACAAACACATAAAATAGCAATTTAATGAAGAGTTCACCCAAAACTCTTGGGCTACATCTCCTTGAGCTCTAGTTGACTCGACTAAGCTCTTTGGGATTACGGCAAAGTCCTTTTACAAGCTCTTGGCTCAACTCCACTGTTTTACACAGAAACAATGGGTTTAGACACCATTTTATCCCTGGCTCTTGAAGCTCTCAGCTTTCTAGCCCTCGGATCTCGCTTTGGCTCTCAGCTTTGGCTCTGGATCTTTGCAAATGACAGCTCTTAGGCTTTTCACTTGACTTCCAAATGATTCCACTCAGCTGCTCTGTGCATTAGCTCTGCGTTCTTTTTGTCTTCCCTTTTTTCATTGACCTCTTTCACCTTAGCTTCCTGCTTTAGCTTAGCTTCCTATTTTATTTTGCTTAGCTGCACCCTCGCGCTCTGCCTCTCTCTTTTTTTCTGTCATTCTGTGGTTTTAAGCCAATCGACATTTTCTATTTTTTTTCCTCTTCCGGGCTCTCTGGTTCCCAGTCTCTATCTACTCAAATCCCCCTCTGAGCATTAGCAATCATTGTTAAACGCCTTCAGGGATGGTGGCCACCTATTTTGCAATGGAAGGGACCATCGTTGCATTCAAAAGCCCAAAAATAGCATTCTCTATTTACACAAAGTAATACTATAAAACACGGCAATGACGTTTATCAAATTTCAAAAATCATTAACTCCACGCTAGACTCCTATCGGGTCCGCCTGTAATCGCTATCGCAAGTTGCAATGCCCCTGTGTTGTGGTTCCTTTTGTATTTGTAAAAATACATTAGAAACACTGAAAATCTGATGAAGGGCTTTATGGTGGATTTCAAATAATTATGCAGCAGCATTTATAACCCTTTTGGGTTTGGTCGCATTGGATCAGTGCATATATATATGGCCCCACACTGTCATATTACTCTGATGTGATATTGCGATGTGATTGATCGCAATCATGTATCACATAGACCTGGGGTCATTCCATATAGCATGGCCTATTCCAATGTTGATCCCCCAACGCCAATATCGGCGATCACAA
Source organism: Pinus taeda (assembly GCA_000404065.3). NCBI lineage: Eukaryota > Viridiplantae > Streptophyta > Pinopsida > Pinales > Pinaceae > Pinus > Pinus taeda. Next base: position 315,124 of record APFE031729433.1, on the reverse strand, counting down.
TATCGCTCAACCTGGGGTCCCGCCTTAAGTCCCATGCCATCATCGATGCTGATCTATTGATCGGCAATCACAATGTTGCATCGTCCTGGGTCTTTTGCTTATATCATGCACATGTGCCTTCCTCTAACCTGATTTGTCAATGATTGCTGATGGCGGGTTTCTCCCCTTTTTGCTTAAGTTTGCTCTTTTGCCCTAATCCGATGCGATTTCCCTTTATAAGGGTTTTTTGCCTATTTTAGAGGATTTTTCCTCTTTTTCTAAAGAACATAAGGCATCTTCTTTCTATGATAACTTTGGCATCCTAAGTCCATTTTTTCCCATTCAAGTTGTAGTAGATTCAGAACAAAAAGATCTCTGTAATGGGGTTATTTCTAGGAACTTCCTTGGACTTTCATTTTCCTCACTGAGGAACACTTAGACTTAGGAGTCTATCCAAAATCCATTTTGGATCACGCCTTCCCACTAAAAGAACTTTTGGTCTCAAAAAGACTGATATATTGATCTGAACAGTACCTAAGAGTAACAACACCCTCTTCTTCCAGCCTACATACCCTTGCCTTGCATAGTGCCTCTGAACCAAAGCCTTTGACCACTTTCCTTCCTGGATATGTTTGTCCTCCTGGGAAGAGCTGCCTTCTTGTATAACTCCTACTTAGATGGTCACATAAGGTAGTTTGAACTCCTCTGCCTTGATCATTGATCCAAGGTGGCTCAAACAAATGTGAAGTACACCTGCTATTAACAACAACTATTAACAACAACAGGTATACAGACAACAACTGGATGGACTAAACTCCTGCTTCAGCAAAAGAAACATATTTCACATCTTGTGAACACCTCCATGTCTTACATCTGCATACAAATGATGGACTAGACAACAAACCCACAAAACATGCCTTTAAAACCAATGACCCTTCAAGTCAAGCATGTAGAAAATGACCATTAGGACTCTTTTAAAAAGATGAAACATTTCATCACTATCTCCATCTTGGAGACCAATTCATCTTTTCCCAAGTCAATATTACATGCATGTTTACAACAAAGCAATCACCCTTCAAGTTAATTAAACATACATGTTAAAATACAAGGAAAACATCAACATCCCTGTGTTCATGCACATCATGCGTATGCATGCATTTCATCCTTCAACTTTCACTTATGCACACTGTAATTTTGAAGCTAAAATGAAATATAATGTTGCAAGAACAAAGTGAGTCTCCCACTCAATCTTTTCCATTCACCATCTTGGTAGAAACCTACAACTTGCATCTCATCAACAAAGAAATTCCAATAGATGCATCAATAGACATGCAATCCTTAATTGGAAAAGAACTCTAACCATTTCTTACCAATCCAGTTCAAAGGTCTTTCCTTTGCCTGCACATCAGCATCAACATGTGAACCATTTTGAAGCACATCATCCACTAAAACTTCATTTCCATTTCTGCCATCTTCTCTTTCCACTTTCTTCAGCTTTTGTGGAAGCATTCTTTGATTCAAAGTCCAACACCTTTCAACAAGATGCCCTTGCTTATGACAATAAGTGCAACACATGTGCATCCTCTTGATAACATGATTTGCCTTGTCCAATGGACCTTTGGCTCTTTTCTTATTTTCCCTCAAAAATTTCCTGTATGTGGCCATTCTCTTCCAACATCTAGAAACATGATGGTTATCCAAACCACAAAAGGAACAATTATTTTCCCATATCTATGTGGAAATTTACCATGCTTTGAAAAATCAGAAGGAATTTGTTTAGAACTAGATTTATACCTGCCTCTTTCACCTTTATTGCCTTCCTAAGGAGGTGGAGCAACTAAAGAAGTGGCTCCCTTTGGAACACCCTCAATCTCTTCAATGCTTTTAGAGTTTCCACAAATATCTGGTTTAAGTGTGTGGTTCTGAACACCTACATCCTGCAAATGATGTTTCAAGCTATTGCATTCCTCCTAAACACAATCTTCACACTCTGCAATGCAACTCCTTCTTGGAGTTGTTTCAATGGCCTTCATTGCAGCTTTGGAACTCTCTCCATAAGACTATCCATAGCCAAGACCCAAATACTTAGGCCTTTCCTCAACCATTATTGGTTGAACAATACCTTGTGCATGCTTTCCCAAGCCCTTTCCTTCATATCCCATCTTGGACATTAGCTTGGAACCTATGCCTCTACTATTTTTTTCAAAAGAACCAATATAAGCATTCTTAGAAGAATTTGAAGACAAATTGGAATGACCTACCTCTTCTTCAGGCTGATACTTGACTCAGGCTTCTTGGGCAACAAGGAGCTATGACTCCAACTCATGCATCCTCTTTAGGTTTATATTTGCAATATGAAGTTGCCTCTCCATTTCCTGCAGTTTGTCAGAAAGAAATTGCTTCTCTTCCTTCATGGAATTCAGTTGCTCTCTAAGTATGCTACTCTTCCTTCCATCCTCATACATTTCTCTCACCTTGTCCATCAAGATGAACAAGTCTTACTTCAAGTCTCCATCATAGAGTCTTGTGATGAAGGATTAATTTGAGGATAGACTTGTAGAATTTGGCATTATGCCAATGAACAAAAGAACTTCAAACAAGACCAATAAAGAGCTTTATTTAAGCAACCCTTGCAACAAGCCTCTTGTGCTTTAATGACTACCTTAAGGTATTTTGGGTAGAAGAATGCCTCCAACCCTTCTTCCTTCTTTTCCTTCCTGAACTAAGCTATCGATAGCTTTCCCTTCAGTTCTGCAAACTCAAACAATAGTCAGTCTGCAAATAAGCATACAATCAATCAGACAATCAATCCTTGGCTGCCCAAACACCTTTCAGACAAGAAATCTTTACTCTGTCAATCAAGCATTCTGATATAGCCTTCTTAAAGGTTGGGTTAACCAAACCTAGGCTCTAATACCACCTAATATGAAAATGGGGTACTTAGGCTTCTTGTCTAACTTGCAAGAACCTATCCCACCTCCAAATCTTAAATATTCCCAAGTCTTATTGATTAACCAATGCAAAATTAAATGTGTGCTTGACAATATAGGTGTATGCTTATGTCTGTTTTATAATTGTGTATGTGTTGTGAATTGATTTTCTTAAACTGATGTATAAATACATATAACAATAAATAATTGCAGCAGTAAAAACAAACACATAGAAAAACAATTTAATGAGGAGTTCACCAAAAACTCTTGGGCTACATCTCCTTGAGCTCTAGTCGACTCGACTAGGCTCTTTGGGATTATGGAAAAGTCCTTTTACAAGCTCTTGGCTCAACTCCACTATTTTACACAGAAACAATGGGTTTAGACACCATTTTATCCCTGGCTCTTGAAGCTATCGGCTTTTTGGCCCTCGACTCTCACTCTGGCTCTTGCCTCTCACTCTCGTTCTCTACAAATGATAGATCTTGAGCTTTCACTTGACTTCCAAGTGACTCCACTCAGCTGCTCTTCATATTAGCTCTTCATTCTTTTTGTCTTCCTTTTCTGTGTTACTCTCTTTCGCCTTAGCTTCCTGCTTTGGCTTAGCCTCCTATTTTTTTTCTTAGCTGCGCCCTCGCTCTCTGCCTCTCTTTTTATTTTTCTATCATTCTATGGCTTTAAGCCAATCAACACTATCTGTTCGTTTTCCTCTTCCGAGCTCTCTGGCTCTTGACCTTTATCTACTCAAATCCCCCTTTGAGCATTGACAATCATTGCTAGATGCCTTCACGGATGGTGGCCACCTATTCTACAATGGAAGGGAGCATTGTTGCATTGAAAATCCCAAAAATAGCGTTCTCTATTTACACAGAGGAATACTCTAAAACATGGGAAAAACCACCAATCTTTTGTTTATCAGATTTCAAAAATCATTAACTTTGCCCCAAACTCCTATCGGGTTCGCCTGTAATCGCTATCGCAAATCGCAATGCTCCTGTGTCATGGTTCCTTTTGCATTTGTAAAAATACAATAAAAACATTGAAAATCCGATGAAGGACTTTATGGTGGACTTCAAATAATTATGCAGTGGCATTTATAACCCTTTTGGGTCCAATTGCATTGCATCGATCCATATTATATATTATATATATATATATATTTAATATATATATTATATATATATATATATATTATATTATTATATATATTATATAATATATATGGCCCTACTTCGTCGTATTACTCCGACGTGATATTGTGATGCAATTGATCACAATCACATATCGCATGGACCTGGGGTCTTTCCATATGGCATGGCCTCCGCTAACGCCGATATCAGTGATCACAATTTCACTCAGCTCGGGGTCTCGCATTAAGTCCCATGCCATTGTCGATGTCAATCTGCGAATCAGTGATCACTATGTCGCATCAACATAGGTCTTTTTCTTATATCACGTGCATGTTCCTTCCTCTGACCCGATATGTCAGGGATCGGCAATCGGGGGTTTCTCCCCTTTCCACTTAAGTTTTCTCTTTCTCCGTAGTCATATGTGATTTCCCCTTATAAGGGTTTTTTGCCTATTTTAGAGGTTTTTTCTTCTTTTTCTAAAGAACATAGGGCATCTTCTTTCTATGATAACTTCTACATCCTAAGTCCATTTTTGCCCATTCAAGTCGCAGTAGATTTAGAACAAAAAAATCTCTGTAATGGGGCTATTTCCAGGAACTTCCTTGGACTTTCATTTTCCTCAGTGAGGAACACTTAGATTTAGGATTCTATCCAAAATCCATTTTGGATTACTGTAGTTGGCCTAGGCTTCTCTGTGCATTTCTGGATGGCAGTGCACCTAAGCCAGTTTCTACACAATTTTGGTTGGCAATACCACTAGCTGAAAATGCACAAATTTCCAGAGCAATGTTGGCTGGCTTGCTCTGCTCAATTTCCAGAGAAAGGTTTCCTTGCCTTCTCTGCACAATTTTTGAGTGTAGGGCAACTGGTGGGATGCTCTACATGTATATAGAGGGGAAGAAAAGATGCCCTCCAGATTTGCACATTTTTTTCCCAATAGTCGGTTAACCGGATGTCAACCAAGTGTTGGGTGTGCTTGTGGTTGACCAATGGGACAAGTGACTTGAACACAAGTTGTAAAATGACAGATGAACTCTAACAAACACAAGTACCTGATCAGTTCAAGATAGTTTCGATGATTTTGAAGAGGGAGGCTCCAAAACAAAGCGAAGGAAAAAATTTGGAGGGTGGTTATAGTTGCTACAACATTGATGACACACTGGTAGAACTCTATCTCTCTGTATGGACCTTTTTTGTGAAAATCAAGTCTAACTCCTCTAGAAGTATTGCTCAATTCTTCGATCATCATGGCTTAAACACCAGGCTTGAGATAAAGATATAGTCCCTTTCCATTCTCTTGATCGGTCAGCACACATTCCAAGCCAAGTCAAGTTAGTTGTTTCTATTAGGGATGAGGGGTATATTTGTACACAAGAAATAAAGATGTTAGAGTCTTATTTTCATTTGTGGTGTTGCTCCACTGTAAGTAGGGTTGGACAGTACCCCGACGGAGTCACACAGGGACACAAGCATCACTCTACTACCAGCAAGCCTGGTCAGTACCTTGGAGCAGTTAATTGCATCACCTCACTGCATAGGAAGCCTTTCTCTTCTTTCCCTTTATTTTTTTTTTCATTTTTCAAAGAACTGTGCATAGGCACTTATTTATTTCAGAGGCAGAAGAGGGATACCAACTTATTGAGACTAGAATAGGTTATCCCTTCATAAAAGTATTTTATGTATACCTCTGACACTACTTGTTAAGGTTATGTCCCTCACCTTACTCTACTTGACTGATTTGACAAGGGTTAACCCAAAATTACCGATTAGAGTAGATGGTACTAGTTAAAGTGCAAGCATTGTGTTTTTACCAAGACTCACTCTGAACAGAATGTATTTTTCCTCAGCGTATCAAGGAATGAAAACAACAAGTTATTTCATAAAGAGAGAGGAAAACAAATAACCAAGTGTTGACAACAGTACAATTCCTCTTGTAGTTTACCTTGCTTGTCTCAAGAGTTGCACATGATTTCATGTGAAACTAACCTATGGGTGAAAAACAAGCAAATAAACAGAAAGCAAAGGATAGAAGTAAATGAAAACAAAGTAAGAAAGCAAAGAAAGAAAAAAAATCAATGCAAACAAAGTAAACAAGAAAGCAAACACTACTCCTACTCCTAAGCTAAGCAGTGCATGGGTCGGCTCACGTGAAGTGATATTTCCAATGCAGCGATCGGTGCATTGGTTGACCCATGTTGGTGAAGGGGTGGTTTACGAGAAAGGTAAGAGTGTAAATCAACAAACAAGAAAGATATAACAATGAAGACCAACATTCTCTGAGTTTAAAAATATCCACAGAAAAGAAAAGAATAAAAGCACAAGACAAGCATTTTGCGGACGTATCATGGGAATGCTTCACACTGCATGCAGATGACAAACATCTACACTCTTTTGATCGTGAAAAATGAGAAAAAATAAGAAAGAAAGATAACTTGCACTTAGCAAGAATGCTCGTTGTGTATGATTCCTCCAATGCCTGAGCGATGGGATCGTGTGATTCAGGTGGAGGATGTGAATTTTGTAAACTAGATTGTGTCGGGTAAAATTAATTGCTTAATAAATGAATAAAACAACTAATATCCTAGAGATTAATTATCAACCCTAGGAGGGTCTTTTTACTTCAAGGCAATCGGAAAAATATATGCATAACAATACCAACAAATAACACTGGTTCTATATGATTGTATTCTATACTATCAAGCTCGTTCAATTAAAGAAATAAAATGTAAGACTTGAATAATAAAACTAAAATTAAAAAGAAGAAAGTAAATGAGAGGAAAAACAATTATGCTGATCACACAACTTGAATCATTTCTAAATTAAATCACAACTGGTTGAATTGGAAATTTAATCTATTTCACTCAACATAATTCAAATGCTAATATAGAGCAACAAATCAAATGAAACCCCCTAGATGCAGGTGTCAATTAAGACATTTATGGTAATGAGATGAGGCGACGATGGAAGAGATGGCCACTTGGTCCTCTACAACCATCCCAATATCAAAGTAAATGATACTTAGGGCACCTCGTAGGTAGCATTTAATGCCTACTGTAGTCGAGGCAAAGCCATTCCTTGCATAACCATGGCACTAGAAAACATTCCAATCATTCTACCCATGTTTCATTGTGCTTGCCCTCAGCAGGTGGAAGAACCAACTGAGCGAACTAGCATGGGGCACCGATGATGGATTGTGTGCTGCCTCGACCTGGGTAATGGCTTCCACCATTCCCATACAAACCTCTGCAACTTGGCTCTTGTGCTCCAACATTCAGTAACCTCTGCAAAAAATTCCTCTATCTATTCTCATTCTACTTCCCCTGACTCTTTCAATGCTCCTATTTCCACCATGGTTCGCCACTACATGCGTAGCGAACGCAGTGGCATGTGAGGAGGCAACTCATGCTCCCCGACTTTGCATCGATGTAATTCAGTTTCCCCTACTACCTCTGCTGAAAATCCCTAGTATACGAACACCAGAAGTGGCAAAGTCAGAGCAGGCCTCCACTGCTCAAGTCGTGAAAAGGCAGTTGTTCGCTCTACACACTTTCCTCTGCCTCTGCACCAGGTCCCTCACATGATGCAGTTCCGATTCCACAGCTCTTTGAATTTCTCAGTCATTGTTGCCACCATCTCCATCTCCATTATAGAAGAGACTGAGCAACATGTCCCCATGACCATTTCCATGGAGGAGATGCACAGAGCTAGTCCATACCAGAACACAGGCAACAACGATGAGCAAGGAGGTAATGGCAGTCGGAACAGACGACATGGGAAAGCCATTGCTGGCAGCTCGCATGATGATTTGGGCATTCAAAGCGACATGCAGGCCATGGAAATCCACATGGAGGACACGTTGGGCCCGCAGGTTGAAGTCGGCAGCAGGGAGGGAGGATAGCAGGAGGCGGGATGTGGCAAGGCAAACAACCCAGATGACTGGGCTTGTCCAATTGTGGAGGAATCTGCAACGGATGAATTTGTGGCATGTGTCACGTCTGCCAGGTGGAATTTCTCTTAGTTCTTGGTCTAGTTCTGTCTTTTATTTTGTGTCCTCAAGGTTTTCTGAGGGATGATGGTCCAGTCTAGACAAACTGTTGCTTTCTGGGTTGTTTTCTAATGTTGTTTTTGATAGGGTGGCCTCTTCAGGAAAACTGTGGCTTAAATATGGTTGTCTTTTGGACTTTTTTCTCTTTTAGACTGGTTTCCCCTTTGTTGGGGCAGTCTCAGACAATGTTCATAGCTGCATGTTGATTAAGGCTGTGTCCCTTTACGGCCAGGAAACTCCGTAACTACTTTTTGTATTATATCAATAGATTAACCTTACTTAGAAAAAAAAAACAAATCAAATGAAATCTAGAAGTTGCAAGAAATAACAAATCTGGAAAATGCAACAAACAACAAATTACTTGAATAAAAGGAAATTTAATTTAAATAACAATGATTGAAATTCAAAGAAACAAGCACACAACTAAACTATTGTAGATGTTCAAGGCAGCACCTCATCCAGGGTAGTGGGCCCAATTGCCCATGACTAAGTTTCACCTTGAGAAATAACTTAGATTAGATTACAAATAATGGATGTAGAACTCAATGGATAACTTCATTCATTAAAACATATGAGAGAAATAATTACAACATAATGAAGCTGTTGGCTTTGCCTCAAATTCAACAATTTTTCATCCTCTCATCTCTTATCTCTTATCTATTCTCCTACATCCTATCTAACAATTTTCCATCTCCTGTCTGCTAATTAGCTCTCATTATTCTGTAATTATCCTTTTCAAATATCCTCTAATTCTCCTCATATTATCCTTCTCAATTATCCTCTAATTCTCCTCTAATTCTCCTTGTATTATCCATCTCAATTATCCTCTAATTATCTTCTAATTCTCCTCATATTATCCTCTTCTTTTTTATATTTGTTTTCATTTAAATACACAGAGAGCAAAGGCAAGTTACAACAAAGATGATTACAAAATGATTTCCATTACAAATTTGGATTGTACAAATGAATTGATAATCAAGATCATATATGAAAGATCTTTCCATCAACATTCAGCAGGAACAAGTCAAATTTGGTATTGCAATTGGAAGAATATGGAAAATGGCTGCAACAACAAATATGAGAAAATTGTCTTCCAAGAACCTTCTGTTTCTCTTAATATAAACCGAATTTTGGAAAACTTCTCATTAAAAAACTAATTCGGTCTATTGTGGACAAAACCCCTGTTTCAGATTTTCTAGATTCTCCTTCATTTGTCCAAAACGTCCATGTGAACTGTCACTTCTTATTCCAACAAATTTTTGAGTTGGAATATTTAATTGTGAGTTGGAGATCAAGTTTGCAATCTGGAAAAGGTCTTGGAGGCTAAAGTCATGAGTGATGTTACAACAAATCCATTAGTAAACCATCATTGTTAAAATCATGCATAATAATCATCAATTTATTAAAAATAAAGGAGAAAAATAGTATTTATCCATAAGAGCATAAATAATTATAAAGTGGAATTATATGATAAATTATGTGATAAAGAATGGTAGAAATGGATGAAATAGGCATCAAAAAGTGATAATAATAGGTACACATTAGTAGCCCAACAAATTGATCTTCAATGCAAATAGGTGAGTGATGAGGAGCCTTGCGTGTTTCAACAAATTCTTGATATAAAGTGGAATCGACCTCAAGACAACGATGACCTAGCATAACCATCATCTTGGGCTGAGGTGCCTCAACAATTTGTGGGGTTTCCACTTCATCAACAGGTAGATCATCGAAGACGGGTGGTTTAGAAATATAAACAGTGAATAGATCATCATCTTGATCGAATGTAGGAGAAAATAGATCACGAAAATCACGATCAGAAGAATTGACATGTTCATCACCATCCTAATGAACTCATGAATCATACAAAGGGGTTGATGAGAAACAAGAATGTTCACCCTCTGCATTTCCAGAAAAGAAAGATGAAATACTGAGTGGATTTGTGAACACATATGTGTCCTCTCCATTATGCAATGACAGATTGACATATGGTGTATCTGGTGAATGATCAGAAGTATATGCATTTGGGAATGTATTCTCACATGGACAATCAACAATGGAAAAATCACCAAAGATGTCAAGAAAAAGCGGATGAGGTGTAGACAGGAGGAGTTTATCCTTCACCTTAGATTCTTCTTTAGATTCCCACACATACTCATCATAAATGATAGCACAGGTTGGTTGCTCAACACAAACTCCATTGACAACTTGATCCCCGTGAACAATAAGTGTGGACAGAGGTTGAGGAAATAAAACCACGTGACAATCAAGAGTCTTGTCATTCAGATCTGCGTAGATATCAAGAGTAGGTGGGCGCATAGGATGTGACAGTTCAACTAATAGATGTGCACCTTCTCCTGCCTTAGCCTATGGGGCCAGAGTTATTCAATGAGATGAGGACAGATAGTCACTTGTGACAACAACCTTGTCCGCCTTGGACTCAGTCACTCTAACACTGAGGTATGCTAGGGTCAGTCTAAATGATTCTAAGATATGCATATTATCAAATACGTGAAGAAGATACTGAAATATTTCATTCATAAATTCCCAACCAAATTTATCCTCTAGGAACTGAAATGTGAGATTACGAACGAGATACCAGAATTGTACCATAGATTCATCGGGATCTTTCCATAATCAAAGAATTTTTTTATTAAGTGCTTTATGGCCAAAGATGTGGAAAGCAAGACATAACTCTAAAACAAGGTGATCAAATGAGTGAATAGATTTTTCGAGTAGTGTGTCAAACCATTGCAATGGATACCCAAAAAGTTTGAATGAAAATAGCATGCAGATCACATAATCCTCATGGGATTCAATGTTTTAATGTATATTGGAAAAGGCAAGACTATGCCTATCCCAAGTTGTTACACCTTCACTTGCATGTGTTATGTGAAGAGATTCTAGCACTCCTCCTGGATTTCAAAGTCATCTCCATAAGACAAGAATCTCAGAGGATGAAGAGTAACATAAAACATGATAGATGTTTGAAGATTCAAAACATATTTCGAGGGCTCAACTTGTCCTCTCGCCCTCCTTCTAGCACCAAAAATGTTGGTGGTGCTAGACCCGCCAACATGTCAGGGGATCTTCCCTGTAGGAAGTCCCAACTAGACCTCAGACCATTTGGAGTAGGAGTCCTAGTAGTGGGTAGTAAAGCTATGCCTTGACTGTGATAGCATGCAAAGGTGAACAATATATCCTTGTCGGAGGCGAGTGTGTAACCTTGCAACAAGTTAGGAGAGATGCATGGGGAGGTTCTAACACACATAAGGGGAAAATAAGTGTATTCCTTAGAAGCCTATATAGTACACAGCCTGAAAGAAACACACGAGCTTAATGACATCACAAGTTTGAAATAAGAATATTCGATAGTCTGATGAGTTAAACCAACAACACGCTTCAATAAGATTCATACAATCATGTGGAATTGTCCATACAACAATGTGTAAGTAAAACTACATACATTGCTAAAGTAACCAAAAAAATTGAACTACAATAACAACATATGCATGAAACATGCTGGCTCTATTATATTATATAAAGTGAAAGTTCCATCCATAGATACAACCATGACAGCCACTAGCCCCAATAGTGGAACATTACAGTCAACACAACTTTCATCTCCAAAAAAATGTGCTCACTCTGCACTATGGAGAAGCCAAGGCTCGTCACAATACTCTCTAAGCCCTCTCTAAGCAATGCCTAGCAAATGCTTGGATCCCAAAAGCTCATTATATGAGTTATGAGGTTCTATTTCTAACAAAGGGTGGGGTGACCCTTGACATTCCCCTTTGTGACTCTTAGACTACCCTCATGAATCTTTATATTACTTATGATTGTCCACTAATGACACTTGGAGTTTTCACTTAACAACATGTTTACAAAATTGATACATTTTCCACATATACCCATGTTGGAAAAAATCAACTTGAATAAGCCATAAAATACAAAACTAAGACTTAGACAGTTGCGGAAAGAATAGCTCATAAAACCTTCTATCTGTGATCCTCGACAACAAACTAATGCCATGCTTGATAGTTCACAATGGTGTCTATGTACTCTTTCATGAAGTCCTTCTAGAAACGAACTCTTGCCTCCATTGCTTCCAAGTATATTGATTTGGAAGATCAGTCCAACTCATCATGTAACATGTGAAGCTTATTCCTGATTAAGGCTAGACTGGCAATGTACATCCACATGTTATATGCGATGACCTGCAAATCTGTGTTGGTGGTCGTGAGCATCAATTGTTCGAATTACACATCGAACTCCAGTCTAACTTGGATCTTCTCTTTGGCCTCAATGAGCGTACCAATCGACGAGGTGTCATACTTTCTTACCATGACATCCAAACTCTTGTATAGCCATGCATACAAAGCCTTAATACGAGTGATGAGTAGTGGGAGTTCATCATAGTTTCGAAACTAACTTCGAATGTGCGCTTTGTCCAACTCCACCTGTGGCTTCATTATCTTGTGCAAGTGAAGTGGGGCTCCCTTGCACCTCATTTTCCATGTATGTACATGATCAATTGCAGAATGTATGTCTACGAGTGTTAACACTATCTTGGTGCAGCACTGCTGATGACCATGTAGGTTGACAGCTTCCTTGTGCATTGTGATGAACCTATCATATAGTATCCAAATGACTATCTCAAGAGACGATACTTCAGCAAGTATGGCCATCTTCATCTTTGATTTGATGGATCTTGTTGATTGTTCATATCTCTGCTGGTTACTTGCAACTCCTTAGCCATGTGCTCAATTTTTATTACCAAGAACCTAACACTCGAGCTCGTGGCTTCGGCATAAGCCTTTGTAGCATTAGCCAAGGTGGCTGGGTGTCTCCGTACATATGACAAAATCACCCGTTCTCCCAAGTGTGCAAGTGATGCATGCTCATCTAGGGTGTGCACTCTACATGCTTGTACAACTCTGTGTTGTGACTCATCAAAGGTTATGTTGTACATCTCTATTCCCAAATGGTCCCCAAGGAGAATCGTATCCACTTGTTCACTCAGGACTTGCTCTGCTGTTGGAGTTGGTGAAGCTTGTGGAGTGACCTCGGTTTCTTCTGGCATGAGGTCGATATCCTGGTCTTGTTCTGGCTACTCCACCTCCATGTCATATGTTCTACTATTTGTTCATCTTGTAGAGAAAGTTCTTTTTCCTGCAACTTCTCACCATGTTCCTGATCTGTTCTTGGCTCAAAGTCTTCAACATGTATTGGTGTAGTTTGTGTTGTTTGTGTGCCTTGCACTTCCACATGTTCTTGTTCATGCTCATGTTGTGCTTCCTTCTCTATTCTACGCAGCTTTTGTTCTTACCTAAGCTTCTGCTGGACTTGCTGCAACATCCTCTCAGTATCTTCCAACCTTTGCTTCTCTCTCTTTCTTTGCACTATCCTCCTGTCACACTGTTGCCTCTTTGCATCTATCTCCAAAGCTACCATTTCCACAAGTGGGTCTTCCTTAAACTTGTAGCTTTGCTCCATCTTTATGCCTTCAACAATCTTCCTCTTTCCTTTGTATTACATAGGCTTGCTTCCTGCTACTACTGTTGTTGTTTCTCCCTATGGTGTTGTTGCCTTGAGTGTTTCTAGACACTCCACTACAATGTTGACTAGTTCATTGAGCCTAGAGGAATTGTAACAATATCTCCATGGATCTTCCTCTGGCGAATGACACACCCCATGGATCCAGGGATAACACACTCTCATACAATTGTCCCCACATAAACCATGTGGGTCGTATGGGTTAAAACTCCTAGTGCCGAACATAAACATCTTGAAGTCTTCCACTTCAACATCTGCTTCTTTCAAACTCTCAATCACATATAACTCGATTCGTAGAGGAAGCGTAGACCATGGTGCCTTCTTCTTCCTCTGCAATCTAGTTGACAACCCTATGGAGATGTGGTATGCACCCTCCTTCATGATAAATTTGTCCATGGAAAACCTCAACATCACATGTGGAGCTTTGTCCATGTTGTAGATCCTCATGAAGATTCCTTGAGGTGAGGCATACCAATATGCAATGTTTAGAAATGCCTCCATTGCTGCTTGGGACATGCAGGGTCGATCTTGTTCAAAGATCATCGTATACAAAGTGGCAATGAAATCTATCCATGACTCCTTAGTAGCTTCAATTAGAGAACAACTTGCAATATATGTTCATAGAACTTTCTAAAGTTGTCCATGCCCAACCCATGCCAGGAAAATATTAATAGGCACAGATTGCATCAAGCAAGTATGTAGACATGAAGAAATTTGATGACTCCTTTACCCGATGCTTCAAGATGTCGCTTGTGTTTTTTCTGTTGTTGGGAGTGTAAAACAGTACATCCATCCTATTTACTGTGAATGGAAAATGATATATCTCCTGATAATCCTCCATCCTAAAGGAAGCAAGCCTTGCTCCATTGAAATTTCTAAGTATCATGATCTCGGGATCACTATGTGAGACAATCCAATGGATCACATCTATGCAAGGACACACAGGAAACCTTCATGCAACCTTGTATAGTCCTGAATTATGGATGTTCACATAGACCTGTCGAGCCTCTAGATTCTCCTCAAAGCTACCTAAGAAGAGGGTGTTGATGTCTTGTCATGTGATCTAGATTTCCTTCTTGATGAACAGGTGTGTTTCTGTCTACACAGAAAATCTCATTGACCCATGTTCAACCACATCCCCAGTATTTCTTTCAACTGTGTCTTTTGATCCAGCTCTCTTAGAGGCCATGATACCTTAACTGCTGAGAAGCTACTCAAAAACTTGTGGTACCTAGAGTTAGAGATGAAAAATCATGGCGAGGCAATGTTAGCTAAAAAAATCAAGCAAATTTGAGAACATTCAAGCAACAAACTAGTGACTCTTGGGCAATTTTTTGCAACACTAACTTCAGGAAGTTGGGATACTAACAATTAGAACTGTGTAGAGTACAGTTCAGGATGCCAATGAGCTAGTTTTCTACTAAAAATGCGAAGATCACAATCCAACTTAGCTTGCTGAGGAATGGAGCTACGCAATGCGCAGTTTTAGTCAACATGACTGCTACCTGAGAAAGTGCACTATGCCATCTCGCGGCCCAACTGGGGCACTATCTCCCAAAACTGCAAGTTCTGGGCCATGGCATCTCATACTTGTCCTTTGTTGTGATGACTGCACAATGGGGGGCTCACAGGGGGGTTTGAGGGGGGTGGTTAGCCCCCCTCTACAGGGTCCAGGGCAGCGCCCCGCGGAAATTTTTTTTGGACCCTATATTATGTGGGCAGACCAACCTATGGTTTTGTGCATGGTTTTCGCACATCATTTTGGGTGCAATGGCTTTTGGTCCATGCTATTGGATTCTTTGGAATGCGTATATATGTATTGTAAAATTGAAAGGAACATAATGAAAAATCAATCTAGCAGTCCCGGTTTTTGGGATCTAGGGGAAAATATTTGTGTATATTTGTTTTATGTGTTATATTCTCACTATTGTTTATTTTCTATGTTTTAGAATTTGTATGCAGGTAATTTCTGTACAGGGTTAAAACCTACAATTTAGTCCTGAGCAAGGTCGGACCAATGATGTACATCCACATGTTATCTGCACTTACTTGCAAATCTACGCTGGTGGTCATGAGAATCAACTGATCCAAGTATGCATCGAGCTCCAGTGTGAAGTGGTTCTGATATTTGGCCTCGGTGAGCATACCAATCAACAAAGTGCCATGCTTCCTTACCATGACATCAAAATTCCTATACAACCATGCATACGAAGCCTCAATACTAGTGATGAGCGGTGGGAGTTCCTCATAGTTCTGGATCTGACTCCGGATGTGTGCTTTCTCCAACTCCACCTATCGCTTCATCATCTTGTGCAAGTGAAGTGGGGCTCCTTTGTACCTCATTTTCCATGTTTTTACATCATCAACTGTGGCATGTATGTTTTCCATTTTTTGCACTATCATGGTGTAGTGTTGTTGATGACCATGTAAGTAGAAAACTGGCCTGTGCACAGTGACAGACCTATCATACAGCCTCTGCATGACTGCCTCAAGATTTGATACTTTAGAAAGTATGTTCATATTCATCTCTACTCTAGTGGATCATGTTGATTATTCCTCTCTCTACTTGGTTAGTTGCAACTCCTTAGCCATGCACTTATTTTCTGCTATCAATAACCTAACACAAGCTCATGGCTTCAACATAACCCTTTGTAGCATCAACCAAGGTGGTTGGATATCTCTAAACATCTAACACAGTCACCCATTCTTCTAAGTGCGCAAGTGATGCATGCTCATCCAGGGTGCACGTTCTATGTGTTTATACAACTCTGTGTTGCGGCTCATCAAAGGTTATGTTGTACATCTCTATTCTAGGATGGTCCCCAAGGAGAATGGCATCCCCTTGTTCACTCAGGACTTGCTTTATTATTGGAGCTGGTGAAGCCTGTGGAGTGACCTCAGTTTCTTTTGGAATGAGGTCAATATCCTGATCTTGTTCAGATGCTCCATCTCCATGTCCATCTATTCTACTATCTATTCTACTATCTGGCCTTCATGCTATCTTGGTGTAGCATTGTTGATAACAATGTAGGTGGAAAAATGACTTATGCAGGGTGATGAACCTATCATACAGTCCCCGCCATGATAGTCTCAAGCGCTGATACTTCAGAAAGTATGTCCACCTTCATCTATGCTCTAGTAGATCATGTTGATTATTCCTCTCTATTCTTAGTTGCTTTCAAATCCTTAGCCATGTGCTTGTTTTCTACTATTGATAACGTAAAACTCAAGCTCATGGCTTCATCATAAGCCTTTGTAGCATTTCCCAAGTCGGTTGGATGTCTACATACATCTAACGCAATCACCTGTTCTTCCAAGTGGGCAGGTGATGCATGCTCATCTAGGGTGTATGGTCTACGTGTTTGTATAACTCTGTGTTGCGACTCATCAAAGGTTATGTTGTACATATCTATTCCTAGATTGTCCCCAAGGAGAATGGTATCAACTTGTTCACTCAAGACTTGCTCTATTGTTGAAGCTGGTGAAGCTTGTGGAGTGACCTCAATTTCTTTTGGAATGAGGTCGGTATCCTAATCTTGTTTGACTGCTCCACCTCCATGTCCATATATTCTACTATCTGGCCTTCTCTACACAAATTCTGAGTGCAAGTAAACTAGTGTGCTTCTCTACATGTTTCTAGAGGGAAAGACAAGTTGCCTTCCAAATTTGCACAGTTTTTCCCGACAATCAGTTGACTGGATTTGAACCAAGTGTTAGGTGTTCTTGTGGTTTACCAATGGGACAATTGAGTTGAACACAAGTTATGAAATGACAGATGAACTCTAATAAACACAAGTACCTGATCATTATAGGATAGTTGTGATGATTTCGAAGAGGGAGGCTACAAAATGAAGTGAAGGAAAAATTTTGGAGGGTGGTTATAGTTGCTACAACGTTGGTGACACACTGGTAGAACTCCATCTCTCTGTATGGACCTTTTTCATGAAAAGCAAGTCTAACTCCTCTCGAAGTATTGTTCAATTCTTCGATCATCATGGCTTCAATACTAGGCTTGAGTTAAATATATAGTCCCTTTCCATTCTCTTGATCAGTCAACACACACTCCAAGCCAAGTCAAATTACTTGTTTCAATTGGGGCTAAGGGGTATATTTGTACACAAGAAATAAAGATGTCAAAGTATTAGTTTCATCTCTGGTGTTGTTCCACTGCCAGCAAGCTTGGACAGTACCCTGATAGAGTCACGTAGGGACACAAACATCACTACGCTATTGGGGAGCCTGGTCAGTACCCCGACGGAGTTACTTGCATCACCTCTTTGCACAAAAATCCTTTCTCTTATTTCCCCTTATTGTTTTTTCATTTTTCAAAAAACTATGCATAGGCACTTATTTATTTCAGAGGTAGAAAAGGGGTCCCAACTTATTAAGACCAGAAGAGATTGTCCCTTAAGAAAAGTATTTTATATATACCTCTAACAGTACTTGTATAGTCCTGGTAATCTTCCACTCTAGAATATTCTTCTTTCAAACTCACGATCACGTACAACCCAATTCACACATGAAGTGTGGGCCATGGTATCTTGTTCATCTTATGTGTGAGACAATTTAGTGGATCACATCTATGCAAGGGAACACAGGAAACCTTCATGCAACCTTGTATAGTCCTGACTTATGGATGTTCACATAGACCTGTCGATCCTCTAGATTCTCCTCAAATCTGCCTGAGAAGAGGGTGTTGATGTCTTATCATGTGATCTAGATGTCCTTCTTGATGAACAGGTGTGTTTTTGTCTACACAAGAAATACCATTGACCACTGTTCAACCACATCCCCATTATTTCTTTCAACTGTGTCTTTTGATCTAGCTCTCTTAGAGGCCATGATACCTTAACTACTAAGAAGCTACTCAAAAACTTGTGGTACCTGGAGATAGAGACGAAAACTCATGGCGAGAAAATGTTAGCTAAAAACATCAAACAAATTTGAGAACCTTCATGCAACAAATTGGTGACGGTTGAGCAATATTATGTAGCACTGACTTCTGGAAGTTGGCAAATTGACAGTTGGAACTATGCAGAGTACAGTCCAGGATGCTAGTGAGCTGATTGTCTGCTGAAAATGCGCAAAGAATAGTCCAACTTGCCCTGCTAAGGACTGGAACTGCGCAATGTGCAGTTTTAGTCAGCATGATTGTTGCCCGATAAAGGCACTGCACCATCTCAAGGGCCAACTAGGGCACTGTCTCCCAAATCTGCGTAGATCACAACCTAGGAAGCCAGTGGGAGGAAATTTCTATGCAATTCCTGGGAGCAAGGCAGAGCATTCCATCCATTCACAGTAAGCAGGATGGATGCACCATTTTACACTCCTAACAGCATCAAAAACACAAGAGACATCTTGAAGCATCGGGTAAAGGAGTTATCAAATTTCTTCATATCTACATACTTGCTCGATGTAATTTGTGCCTGTCAATAGTTTCCTGGCATTTGTTGGGCATGGAAACCTTCAGAAAGTTCTGTGAACATATATTGCAAGTTGCTCTTTGATTGAAGCTACTAAGGAGTCATGGGTAGAATAGGTGACCATTTCATTGCCCCTCTATATATGATGATCTTTGAACAAGATCCGCCTTGCATGTCCCAAGCAGCAATGAAGGTGTTGCTAAACATTGCATATTGCTATGCCTCACCTGAGGGGACCTTCATCAAGATATAAAATGCAGAGAAAGCTCCACATGTGTTGCTGAGGTTTGCCACGAACAAGTTGATCATGAAGGAGGTTGCAAGAAATACTGGGGATTTGGTTGAAAGAAATACTGGGGATGTGGTTGAACAGGGGTCAATGAGATTTCCTGTGTAGACAAAAACACACCTATTCATCAAGAAGGACATTTAGATCACATGACAATACATCAACACCCTCTTCTCAGGCAGATTTGAGGAGAATCTGGAGGATCGACAGGTCGATGTGAACATCCATAAGTCAGGACTATACAAGGTTGCATGAAGGTTTCTTGTGTTCCCTTGCATACATGTGATCCACTGGATTTCCACTTAAGAAAAGTATTTTATATATACCTCTGACACTACTTGTATAGTCTTGATAATCTTCCGCTCTAGAATCTTCTTCTTTCAAACTCACGATCATGTACAACCCAATTTGCACATGAAGTGTGGGCCTTGGTGTCTTGTTCTTCTTGTGAAATCCAACTAACAACCCTATCGAGATGTGGTATGCAACCTCCTTCATGATCAACTTGTCCATAGCAAAGATCGCTAACACATTCGGAAATTTCTCCATGTTGTACATCCTAATGAAGGTTCCCTCAGGTGAGGCATACCAATATGTAATGTTTAGCAACACCTCCATTGTTTCCTAGGACATGCAAGGAAGATCTTGTTCAAAGATCATTGTGTATAGAGGGGTAATGAAATGGTCATATATTCTAGCCATGAATCCTCATTAGCTTCAGTCTGAGAGAAGCTTGCAATATATGTTCACAGAACTTTCTGAAGGTGTCCATGACCAACCCATGCCAAGAAATTGTTGACGGGCACAAATTGCATCAAGAAAGTATGCAGACATGAAGAAATTTTCTTGCTGATCCTTGGGTGGAATTCGAGCATTGGATAGATGCATTTTCAACATGAGATCCAACATGTCAGACCAATTGAATGGTTTTCCTTCACTTTCCAGCTGATCCAACATAGCAACCCAACTCTGAGGGAAGGTCTTTATACTCCCTTGGTCATACAAGCAGCATGCGAAGATGAGTAAGAACTGATATGCCTTCATGAGTGTCTTTGTCCTATATATCTGGTTTGGTTTCGTCCTTAAATTTGTTGGCTCCTTTATCCAACGCTTCAATATGTCTCTTGTGTTTGTGCTATCATTGGGAGTGCAAAAAAGTGGATCTATCTTGCTTACTGGGAATTGAAAATGATATATCTCCTAATAATCCTCTGTCCTAAAGGAAGAAAAACTTGTTCCATTGACACTGCTCAGTATCATTGTCTCAAGATTAATGTTTGAGACAATCCAGTGGATTACATCTATGCAAGGGAACACGGGAAACATGCATGCAACCTTTTATAGTCCTGACTTATTAATGTTCACATAGACCTGTCGATCTTGCAAATTCTCATGAAAATTGCCTAAGAAGAGGGTGTTGATGTCTTTCCATGTGATCTGGATGTCCTTCTCGATGAAGAAGTGTGTGTCTGTGTACAAGGGAAATCTTATTCACCCATGTTCAACCACATCCCCAATATTTCTTTCAACTGTGTCTTTTGATCTAGCTCTCTTGGAGGCCATATAACTGTACTATTAAGAAGTTGCTCAAAAACCTGTAGTACCTAGAGGTAGAGATGACACTCATGGCGAGACAATTTTAGCTAAAAACATCAAACAACTTCGAGAACATTCAGGCAACAAACTAGTGACTGCTGGGCAAGATTGCCCAACACTGACTTCGGGAAGCTGGGAGACTAACAGCTGGAATTGCGCAAAGTATAGTCTAAGCTGCCAATGAGATGATTGTCTACTAAAACCGCATAGAGAAGAGTCCATCTTGGCTTGCTGAGGACTGGAACTACGTAATGAACAGTTTAATTTAGCATGATTGTCGCATGCGAAAGTGGACTATGAAAACCTGGGGGCCAACTGGGGCACTGTCTCCAAAAACTTCGCAGAGCACAACCTAGGAAGCTAGTGCAAGGTAAGTTTTGAATAATTCCTGGGAGAAAGACAAAGCCTTCCATCCTGTAAATGCATAGTGTAAGCTGGGAAAAGCAAGGTCCAAGCCAAGGCAGCTCAAACCTATTGACGGGCGACTAAAAATCACTAATGACTGAATGCATGTGCAATGTTAGCGCAAATCTAAGTGAAATAATCATGCATGCGATTCAAGAAAGTGCAGAATTAGTCAAACAACAAACCAAGAAGCTAATCAAGCGAGTTTCCGAAATGGAGACTGTGAGTGTAGAAACAGTGTTATGTGTGTGAAACTAAGGAAATGTAATGCAAAACTTGAAACAACACTTTTACAAAATAAAATACATTGAAACACTAGCGGTTGTTTAATAAAACCAAGGAAACGACACACATACAATCCAAAAACTAAAAAGCGACAGAAAAAGAGGAAAAAGGCATGAAAAGAAAAACTTACCAAGAAAAGCTACACCAATTGTGCCAAAGGTTCCTAGGTGCCTCGCAAATGCCAAAGCTCCAAGATCGAATGTGAAGAATGAGATCAAAGGCATCCTTTAAATAGATTTGGTGAAATTAGGTTTTATGACGTGCATGCCACAAATCTAGGAAAAAGCAACACTTGGTGAGGAATTTCTAAAAATAGCTTTGCATGTAACTCTTGCTGCTAAAAATAGATCCCCAAAATATAGAGACAAATTTCACTTTTTCCTTTTTTCTTTTTGAGAGAAAGCTTCCCGACATGCAAGGAAGGATTGTGTAGTTCTGGAGGGAATCGTAGAATCCTTCCAGCACATGTGTCGGACAATCAGTGAGGGAAAACTTATGTATTGTTTCTGGACCAAGAGGACTTGGCTGACTGGCCATCTCTACGTAATTTTCCAGTGCAGTGATGTTGGGTTTCTCTGCGCATTTTAGGAGAGAAGTGTAGCTGACTAGTTTTGTGCAATTCCAAAGAAAGTGTAGCTGGCCTAGGATTCTCTGTGCATTTTTGGATAGCAGTGTAGCTGGGCCAGTTTCTGCGCAATTCTGGATGGTAGTACAATTGACTGAAAATGCACAAATTTCCATAGTAGTGTCGGCTACCCTGCTTAGTGCAATTTCCACAGAAAGGTTTCCTTGCCTTCTCTGCACAATTTTTGAGTGCAAGGCAACTATTTGGCTGCTCTACACATTTCTAGAGGGGAAGACAAGCTACCCTCCAGATTTGCACATTTTTTCCCAACATTTGGTAGACCGGATGTGAACCAAGTGATGGGTGTGCTTATGGTTGACCAAGGGGACAAGTGAGTTGAACACAAGTTGTGAAAATATAGATGAAATCTAATAAACACAAGTACATGATCAGTGTAGGATAGTTGTGATGATTTTGAAGAGGGACGCTTGAAAACGAAGTGAAGGAAAAATTTTGGAGGGTGGTTGTAGTTGCTACAACATTGGTGACACACTGGTAGAAATCTAGCTCTCTGTATGGACCTTTTTCATGAAAAGAGAGTCTAACTCCTCTAGAAGTATTATTCGATTCTTCGATCATCATGGCTTCAACAATAGGCTTGAGTTAAAGATATAGTCCCTATCCATTCTCTTGATTGGTCGACACACATTCCAAGCAAAGTCAAGTTATTTTTTTCGATTGGGAATGAGGGGTATATTGGTACACAAACAATAAAGATGTCAGATTCTTAGTTTCATCTATGGTGTTGCTCCACTGTTAGCAGGCTTCGATAGTACCCCGACGGAGTCACATGGGGACACAAGCATCACTCCTCTACTAGCAAGCTTGGCCAATACCCCGACAAAGTTACTTGCATCATCTCTCTCCACAGGAAGCCTTTCTCTTCTTTCCCCTTTTTTTCATTTTTCAAAAAAACATGCATAGGCACTTATTTATTTCAGAGACGGAAGAGGGATCCCGACTTATTGAGACTAAAAGAGGTTTTCCCTTTGGAAAAGTATTTTATAGATACCTCTCACGCTACTTGTTAAGTTTTTTCCCATCACCTTACTCTACTTGACTTATTTGACAAGGCTTAAACCAAAAGAACCAATTAGAGAAGGTGGTACTAGTTAAAGTGCAAGCATTGTGTTTTTACCAAGACTCACTCTGAATAGGACATATTTTCCCTCAGGGTATCATCGAATGGAAACAATAATTTCTTTCATAAAGAGAGAAGAAAGAAGATAACCAAGTGTTGAAAAAAATATAATTCCTCTTGTATTTTACCTTGCTTGTCTCAAGAGTCGCACACGGTTTCATGTGAAACTAACCTATGGGTGAAAAAAAAGCAAATAAATAGAAAGAAAAGGATAGAATTAAATGAAAACAAAGTAAGAAAGCAAAGCAAGAAAACAAGCAATGAAAACAAAGTAAACAAGAAAGCAAACACTACTCCTACTCCTAAGCTAAGCAGTGCATGGGTCGGCTCACGTGAAGTGATATTTCCAATGCAAACATCGGCGCATTGGTTGATCCATGTTGGTGAAGGGGTGGTTTATGAGAAAGATAAGATTGTAAACTAGCAAACAAGAAACATATAACAGTGGAGAACAACACACTCTGAGTTTAAAAATATCCACGGAAAAGAAAAGAATAAAATCACAAGAAAAACATTTTGTGGGTGTATCATGGTCATGCTTCACATTCCATGCAGATGACAAACATGTACACTTTTTTGATCATGACAAATGAGAAACATGAGAAAGAAAGATAAATTGTGCTTAGCAATAATGCTCGTTGTGCATGATTCCTCCAATTCCTGAGTGATGGGATCATGTGATTCAGGTGGAGGATGTGAATTTTGTAAACTATATTGATATTCAATGCAAATAGGTGAGTGATGAGGAGCCTTGGGTGTTTCATCCAATCCCTAATCTAAAGCGGAATCGACCTCAAAACAGTGAGGACTTGACATAACCATCATCTTGGGCTGAAGTGCCTCGACAACTTGTGGGGTTTCCACTTCATCAATAGGTAGATCATCGAAGACGGGTGGTTTAGAAATATCAACAGTGAAAGGATCATCATTGTGATCGAATGAAGGATAAAATAGATCACAACAACCATGATCAAAAAATTTCATCAGCATCCTCATGATCTCATGAATCATACAGAGGGGTTGATGAGAAACAAGAATGTTCACCCTCTGCATTTTCAGAAAAGAAAGATGAAATATTAAGTGGATTTGCGAACACATATGTGTCCTTTCTATTATGAAATGACACACTAACATCTGGTGTATCTTGTGAATGATCGAAAGTATATGCATCTGGGAATGAATTTTCACACAGAAAATCAACAATGGAAAAATCACCAAAGATGTCAAGAAAAATTGGATGAGGTACAGACAGAAAGAGGTTATCCTTCTTCTTTAGATTCCCACACACAGTCATCATAAATGATAGCGCAGGTTGGTTGCTCAACATCAACTCTATCAACAACTTGATAACTGTGAACAACAAGTGTGGATAGAGGTTGAGGAAATAAAACCACATGACAATCAATAGTCTTTTCAATTAGATCTACGTAGATATTAAAAGCAGGTGGGGGCAGAGGATGTGACAATTCAACAGATAGATGCACACCTTCTCCCGCCTCATCCTACAGGGCTAAAGTTGTTCGATGACATGAGGATAGACAGTCAGTTGTGACAGCAATCTTGTCCACCTTGGACTCAGTATATCTAACACCGAGGTATGCTAAAGTCAATTTGAATGATTCTAAGATATGCAGATTATCATATACGTGAAGGAGATATTGAAATATTTCATTGAGAAATTCCCAATCAATTTCATCCTCTAGGAATTGAAATGCAAGATTATGAAAGAGATACCATAATTTCACCATAGATTCATCAGGAGCTTTCCGTAATTAGAGAATTTTTTTATTAAGTGCTTGAGAGCCAAAGTTGTGGAAAGAAATACATAACTCTAAAACAAGGTGACCAAATGAGCGAATGGATTTTTCGGGCAGTGTGTTAAGCCATTGCAATGGATGCCCACAAAATTTGAATGAGAACAACATGTAGATCACATAATCCTCCTGGGATTAGATGTTTTCACGTAGATTGGAAAAGGAAAGACTATTCATGTCCCAAGTTGTTACGCCTTCACCTACATATGTTTTATGTGAAGCAATTCTAGAACTCCTCCCAGATTTCAAAGTCATCTCCATAAGACAAGAATCTCAAAGGATGAAGAGTAACATAAGACATGATAGATGTATGAAGATTAAAAACAGATTTTGAGGGCTCAGCTTGTCATCTTGCCCTCCTTCTAGCACCATAAATGTTTATGGTGTTGGACCTGCAACATGTGAGGGGATCTTCCCTATAAGAAGTCCCAACTAGACCTCAAGTTGTTTAGAGTGGGAGTCCCAGAAGTGGGTTGCAAATCTATGCCTTGACTATGATAGCACACAAAGGTGCACATTATATCCTTGTCACAGGCAAGTGTGAAACCTTGCAGCAAGTTAGGAGAGATGCATGGGGAGGTTCTAACACACAGAAGGGGAAAATAAGTGTATCCCTTTGAAGCCTGTACTAGAATGCACCCTGAAAGGATCACATGAGTTGAATGATATCGCAAGTTGGAAATAAGAATTGTCGACAATCCAAAGTGATGAGTTAAACCAACAACATGCTTCAATAAGATTCATACAATCACATATGGAATTTCCCATACAACAATGCCTAAGTAAGAGTACACACATTGCTAAAGTAACCAGAATAGTTGAACTACAATAACAACATATGCATGAAACATGTTGGCTCTATTATATTATACAAAGTGAAAGTTCCATCCATAGATACAACCATGATAGCTAGTAGCCCCAATAGTGGAACATTATGGTCAACACTACTTGCTCCTCCAAAGAGATGTGCTCACTCTGCACTATGGAGAAGCCAAGGCTCATCACAATACTCTCCAATCCCTCTCTAAGCAATGCCTGGCAAACACTTGGCTCCCAAAATATCGTTATATGAGTTATGAGGTTTTTTATAGCAAAGGGTGGGGTGACCCTTGACATTTCCCTTTGTGACTCTTGGACTACCCTCATGACTCTTTACATTACATATGATTGTTTGTATTCCACTAATGACACTTGGATTTTTCACTTAACAAAATGTTTACAAAAATAATACATTTTCCACATATACCCATGTTGGACAAAATCGACTTGAATTAGCCAGAGAAGACAACACTAAGACTTAGACAGTTGCAGAAATACTAGTTCATCAACCTTCTCTTCATGATCCTCGGAGACAAACTAATTCCATGCTTGATAGTTCACAATGGTGTCCATGTACTCTTTCATGAAGTCCTCCTAGAAACTAACTCTTGCCTCCATTGCTTCCAAGTATATTGATTTGTAATATCAGTCCAACTCATTGTGTAACATACGAAGCTTAGTCCTAAGCAAGGCCATACCGGCGATGTACGTCCACATGTTATCTATGATGACCTACAAATCTGTGTTGGTGGTTGTGAGCATCAACTGATCGAAGTACACATCGAGCTCCAATCTAACTTGGTTCTTCTCTTTGGCCTCGATGAGCATACCAATCGACGAGGGTCATACTTTCTTACCATGACATCCAAACTCATGTACAACCATGCATACGAAGCCTTAATACTAGTGATGAGTGGTGGGAGTTCCTCATAATTTCAGAACTGACTTCAGATGCATGATTTACCCAACTTCACCTGTGGCTTCATTATCTTGTGCAAGTGAAGTGGGGCTCCCTTGTACCTCATTGTCCATGTATGTACATGATGAAATACGACATGTATTTCTGCGAGTGTTCGAGCTATCTTGGTGCCACACTGCTCATGACCATGTAGGTGGACAACTTCCTTGTGCACTCTGATGAACCTATCATACAATCTCCGCAAGACTATCTCAAGAGATGATACTTCAGCAAGTATGGCCATCTTCATCTCTGCTCTGATGGATCTTGTTGATTGTTCCTCTCTCTCCTTGGCTGCTTGCAAATCCTTAGCCATGTGCTTGATTTCTGCTATCAAGAACCTAACACTCAATCTCGTGGCTTCAGCATAAGCCTTTGTAGCATCAGCCAAGGTGGTTGGATGTCTTCGTACATTAGACAAAATCACCCATTCTCTGAAGTGCGCTGGTGATGCATGCTCCTATGGGGTGTGTGCTCTATGTGCTTGTACAACTCTATGTTGCGACTTATCAAAGGCTATGTTATACATCTCTATTCCTAGATGATCCCCAAGGAGAATGGTATCCCCTTGTTCACTTAGGACTTTCTCTGTCATTGGAGCCAGTGAAGCTTGTGGAGTGACCTCGGTTGCTTTTGGCATGAGGTTGGTATCCTGATCTTGTTTTGGTTGCTCTAACTCCATGTAATTTGTTCTACTATATATTCATCTTGTAGAGAAACTTCTTCTTCCTACAACTTCTCACCATGTTCCTTAGCTACCGTCGGTTCAGAGTCTTCAACATGTATTGGTGTAATTTGTGTTGTTTTTGTGCGTTGCACTTCCACATTTTCTTTTTCATGCTCATGTTGCACTTCCTTCTCTCTTTTGTGCAACTCTTGTTCTTCCCTAAGCTTTTACTAGACTTCCTGCAACATCCTCTCAATATCTTCCAGCCTTTGCTTCTCTCTCTTTCTTTGCGCTATCCTCCTGTTGCACTATTGCCTCTTCAAATCTATATTCAAAGCTACCTTTTCCACAAGTGGGTCTTCATTAAAATTGTATCTTTTCTTCATCTTTGTGCCTTTGAAAATCATCCTCTTTCCTTTGTATTACATAGGTTTGCTACTTACTATTGTTATTGTTTCTACTCCCTATGGTGTTGATGCCTTGAGTGTTGCTAGCCACTCCACTACAATGTTGACCGTTCATTCACCCTAGAGGAGTTGTAACAATATCTCCATGGGTCTTCCTCTAACCAATGACATGCCCCATGGATCCATGGATAGTACACTCTCATACAGTTGTCCCTGCATAAACCATGTGGTTCATATGGGTTGAAGCTCCTCATGTCGAACTTAAACATCTTGAAGTCTTCCACTTCATCATCTACTTCTTTCAAAATCTCAATCACGTACAACCCAATTCTTAGAGGAAGCGTAGAACATGGTCCCTTCTTTTTCCTCTATAATCCAACTGACAACCCTATTGAGATGTGGTATGCAATCTCCTTCATGATCAACTTGTCAGTGGAAAACCTCAACAACACATGTGGAGCTTTCTCCGGGTTGTACATCCTGATGAAGGTTCCCTCAGGTGAGGCATACCAATATGCAATATTTAGCAACACCTCCATTGCTGCCTGGGACATGCAGGATGGATCATGTTCAAAGATCATCATATATAGAGGGGCAATGAAATGGTCACATATTCTAGCCATAACTCCTTAGTAGCTTCAATCTGAGAGAAACTTGCAATATATGTTCACAGAACTTTCTGAAGGTGTCCATGCTCAACCCATGCCAAGAAACTATTGACAGGCACAAATTGCATCGAGCAATTATGTAAACATGAATAAATTTGATGACTCCTTTACTTGATGCTTCAAGATGTCTCTTGTGTTTTGCTATCGTTGGGAGTGTAAAACAGTGCATCCATCCTGCTTACTAGGAATGGGAAATGATATATCTCCTAATAATCCTCCGTCCTAAAGGAAGCAAGCCTTGCTCCACTGACACTGATCAGTATCATGGTCTCGAGATCAGTTTGTGAGACAATCCAGTGGATCACATCTATGCAAGGGAACATGGGAAACCTTCATGCAACCTTTTATAGTCCTGACTTATAGATGTTCACATAGACCTGTCGATCCTCCAGATTCTCCTCAAAGCTGCCTAAGAAGAGGGTGTTGATGTATTTTCATGTGATCTAGATGTCCTTCTTGATGAACAGGTGTGTTTCTGTCTACACAAGAAATCTCACTCACCCCTGTTCAACCATATCTCTGTTATTTCTTTCAACTGTGTCTTTTGATCCACCTCTCTTAGAGGCCATGATACCTTAACTACTAAGAAGATACTCAAAAATCTATGGTACCTGGAGATAGATATGACAAATAATGGTGAGACAATGTTAGCTAAAAACATTAAATAACTTTGAGAACATTCAGGCAACAAACTGGTGACTATTAGGGAAGATTGCACAGTGCTGACTTCGAGAAGCTGGGAGACTTACAGTTAGAAATATGTAGAGTATAGTCCAAGATTCGAGTGAGTTGATTGTCTATTGAAAGTGCAAAGAGCATAGTTCAGCTTGGCTTGCTAAGGACTGGAACTATGTAATGCATTGTTCCAGTCAGCATGACTGCTACCCGGGAAATTTCACTGCGCCATCTCGGTGGCCAACTGGAGAACTATCTTCGAAAAATTCATAGATCACAGCTTGGGAAGCTAGTGGGGGGGATTTTTGTGCAATTCCTGGGAGAAAGGTAGAGCCTTCCATCCCAGAAATGCGGAGTGCAAGCCTGGCAAAGGCAAGGTCTAGGCCATGGCATCTCAGACCTGTTGACTGGCAACTGAAAATCATGAAGGACTAAATGCATGGTAAAATTTGGTGTATATCTAAGTGAAATAAATATGAGTTTGATTCAAGTGAGTGAAAAAATCAGTCAAATGACAAACCAAGAAGCTCATGAAGCGAGTTTCTGAAATGGCAACTGTGAGTGCAAAAATAGGTTATGCATGTGACACTAAGGAAAGGTAATGAAAAACTTGAAACAACACTTCAAGAAGACAAAATTCATTGCAATGCCAATGGGGGTTCAGTAAAAGAAAAGAAACAACACTCATACAAGCCAAAACATAAAAAGCAATAGAAAAAGCGACAAAAGGTACGAAAAGCAAAACTTGCAAGGAAAAGTTGCACCAACTATGCCGAAGGTTCCTAGATGCCTCGTGAATGCTAGAGCTCCAAGATCAAATGTGAAGAATGAGCTATGAGGCATCGTTTAAATAGATTTGGTGAAATTAGTGCTTATGATGTGTATGCCACAAAGCTAGGAAAAGACGACACATGGTAAAGAGTTTCTAAAAATAAATTTTCATGTAACTCATGCTGCTAAAAATAGATCCCTAAAATATAGGGATTCTTTTTTTCTTTTCTTTTTTCTTTTTATTTTTTGTGAAAAGCTTCCTGGCATGCAAGAAAGGATTGCATAGTTATGGAGGGAACTAGACAAGCCTTCCAGCACATGCAAAGGACATTCAATGAGGGAAAACTTCTGTGATGTTTCTAGACTGAGAGGCCTTGGCTGACTAGCTATATCTACACAAATTTCGAAACCAGTGATGCTGAGTTGATCTGCGCATTTCTAGAGAACAATGCAGTTGGCCATTTCTATGCAATTCTAGAGAATAATGCAATTGGCTTGTGTTGCTCTACATATTTCTGGATGGCAATATAGTTGGGCCATTTTTCGTGCAATTTTAGATGGTAGTACAACTAGTTGAAACTGCACCAAATTTCCAGAGCAGTGTCAATTGGCCTGCTCTGCACAATTTCTAGAGCAAGTTTTCCTGGCCTGGTCTGTGAAATTTCTGAGTGAAAGAAAGTTTTTGGGCTTCTTTGTGCATTTCTAGAGGGGAAGACAAGTTTCCCTCAAGATTTGTGTAGTTTTTCCCGACATCCGGTTGACCGGATGTGAACGAAGTGCAATGTATGCTTGTGGTTGACCAATAGGACAAGTGATTTGAACACAATTTGTGAAATGATAGATGAACTTTGATAAACACGAGTACCTAATCAATGTAGGACAAATGCGATGATTTCAAGGAGGGAGGCTCCAAAACAAAGTGAAGGAACATTTTTGGAGGGTGATTGTAGTCGCTACAACACCCACCAAGAAGATTGAGTGTAATTTTTTGGTTGCATTCCAAGAGTTGATAAAATTTCTTGTGCATCCTTCAACCCAATCTTAAGGGCTTCTACAATTTTAGCTTATTGAATCATATTGCGACAATATGTTTGTCAGGCTAGGAGGTAAATCCTCAAATGAGATTATGTATATTCATTTAGGTTGTTCATAGTTATATACATGAGGGAGCGATTGTTGAGCTTCATCTCTTGATGACTCTCCATTTTCTCTTATTATTTATTTACACTATTTACAATTATTCACCTGATCCCTATGATTAAGTGTCAACATTCCCCCCCTTAATCTGAAGGGATGTTGGTGAGTCCAAGCATCATTGTGAATCTTTCAAGTTTATCTTTTCCAAGCACTTTAGTGAAGATGTCTACAATCTACTCATTAGTGGAAAAATGGCGAAGATGGATTTCTTTGGCCTCAACATGATGTCGAATCAGATGATATTTTTTATTGATGTTCTTCATTCGATCATGGAACTTTGGGTACTTGGCCAACTTTATTGCTGAGATATTGTCAATCATGAGTGGAATCGAATGTACTTGTTTTACCTGCAAATATTCCAGAATTTTCTTGAGCCACACAATTTCTTTTGTTGCATCAGCTGCTACCACATATTCTACCTCTATTGTGGAATTTTTTAGAACTGATTGCTTGCATGATATCTAGGAGAAAACTCCTAATCCAAGACTCGTAGCATAACCAGAAGTAGATACCCTAGTTTACTTGTCTCCATCAAAGTCTGAATCAGAGTATCCAATCAAGCTGAAGTCGCCCACTTGTGTATACTTGAGTCCAAAGTCTTGAGTTCCCTTCAAGTACTTTAGAACTCCTTTTGTAGTAGATCAATGTCCCTCACAAGGCTTTTGCATAAACCTAGAGAGGCTTCCAACAACAAACGAAATGTCTGGTGTGGTAGTCGTCAGGTAGTTGAGACTTCCTACAAGCTATCTATACTTTGTTGCATACTCAAATTCTTTTCCTTCAATGGATGTGAGTTTTAAGTTTTGTTCCATTGGAGTAGTTAGAGGATTGCATTCAGCCATGCCAAAGTTATTCAATAGACATCCAATGTACTTCTTTTGAGAAACAAATATGGACTTCAGATGTTGAGTTACTTTAGTACCAAGATTGTAACGAACATAGCCCAAATCAATCATTTCAAAACCTTTCCTCAATTCCTTCTTTATGGATGTAATGTAGCTCTCATTGTTCCTTGTCATCAAAATATCATCTACATATACCATAAGATATAAAACTCTTTTGCCAACTTTCTTGACAAACAAAGTTGCATCATCAAGATCATAATGTTTGAAATTGAGTTTCAAAAGATGCTCAGTTAGTTTTTCATACCAGGCTCATGGTGCTTGTTTGAGGCCATTCAAGGATTTCACAAGTTTGCATACTTTATGTTCATGTCCTTTCATAGAAAATCCTTTAGGTTGGGACATAAAAGCATTCTCTTTTAGATCTCCATTCAAGAAAGTAGTTTTTACATCCATTTGATGGACTTTCCAACTATTCTGAGCTACTAGGGAAAAGAGTGTCTAGATGGTAGCCTATTTTGTTGTGGGGGAAAAAGTCTCCTTATAATCGACCCCTTCCTTCTATTAAAAACCTTTTGCCACAAGCCTAGATTTTTGCTTGTCAAGTGAGCCATCAGCTTTATACTTATGCTTGTAGACCCACTTGCGGCCAATTGGTTTGGTTCCCAATGGAAGATCAACCAACTTCCAAGTGCCATTCTTTATCAAGGAATCATACTCCTTTTGCATCACTTATTTCCATTCATCATGAGAAGTAGCTTCTTTGAAGGAATTTGGTTCAAAATATGTAGATAGATTCAATTCACAATCATAAGAAACATCCATATCAACAGGTGAATCAGAGTCATCTACATCCCCTCCATTTTGTTGGGTTGAATTTCTAGTTCCTGTCTTTCCAACCTCATCAGGATGAACTCTTTCAAGTGTCTTTGTCAGCCACTTTGGGGGACCTTTCTGAGATGGTCCAAGCTGCTCAGTTGATTGAGTTGGGACTGAATCAAGATTGAGTCTCCCAATTATGTCAATCACATCACTCAAAGTATCATCCGTTGTTGGAGTTTCATGCAGGGGAGAGAATGCTTCAGAAGAAGATTCCACAAGTTGATCTAGTATAGGAATCATCCCTTCAAGATGTGGAATCTGATTATCAATTTCTTGAAATGATTTTCCATTTGCAAATCTATCCAAGCGATTGCTGCTCAACAACATTGTCAGCTTTGGATGATTCAAGAAATATTGCATCTCTAGGTACAACAAACTTTTTATTGACTTCATCATAGAGACGGTATGCTTTGGAGGTGTTTGAATACCCTAGGAAGATACACTTACGACTCCTTGCACCAAGTTTTTTCTATGTACCTTTGGTATCAAGCCATAACATGTGGAACCAAAGACCCTAAGATGCTTTACCAAAGGAATGTGACCATACCACATTTCATAAGGATTCTTATTTCTAATAGCATTAGATGGACATCTATTCTTTACATATACAACACATAGAACTGCATCAACCCAAAACATCAATTTTACATTCTTGAAAAACATCATGGAGTGCACCATATTTAAGATTGTTCTATTCGTTCTTTCAGCTACTTCGTTCTATTGGGGATTATAAGGCACAATTATTTGATGTTTGATCCCATGTTGGCGAAGATAGTTTTCAAATTAATTTGAAGTGTATTCTTTTCCATTATCAACACGAATAGAGCCAATATGAGATTGCGCATCATTTTCAATCCATATATGAAAGTTCTTGAATGTTTCAAAAGCATCAAATTTGTTCTTCAATAAATAAACCCAGCACATTCTGGTGTAGTCATCAATAAATGTCATCATATATTTATTTCCATTTGCAGAAGGAACAGGCATTGGACCACATAAATCTAAATGAATGATTTCAAGTTTTCTATGTGCTCTGTAATGTGAATCGTGAAAAGACTATTTGTTATGCTTTCCTAGAATGCGAGCATCACATTGCTTAAGTTTCCTAGGAATTGTAGGAAAACCAGTAACACCATTTTTCTTCAACAAGCGGAGGTTTTCATACTTCAAGTGTCCAAATATATCATGCCATAATAAACTTGATGGAAATGTACCTTCTTCATATTGAGAATTGTATGACAAATTTTGTGCACGAGCAGAGGTACTTTGCAGCTTGACAAGTCTTTCTTCTTTTATCCCTGTCATGACAAGTGAGTGATCTGATGCTTTTCTCACCTCAAACTTTCCATCAAAGATATGAATGGAGTGTTCTTGCTAGCAGATGTGGACCAAGGATCCCAATTTTCTCCTTAGTTGTAGGAGATGTAAAACATGATGCAGAAGAAAGTCTGGAAGACTATGCAATTTAAGCCTGATTATGCCAAGCCCTGATGGCTTGAGTTTTGATTTGTCTACAAAGTATATTTCTAAATCAACATTTTTAGTAAATTCTTCAAAATAATATCTTCTAAAGTTCATGTGGCAAGTTTCTCCTGAATCAAGCAACCAATCATTTTTCCAAGAAGCAAGTGAAGCATAAAATAAGTCTTCATTTACTCCAATATTACAGTGTGCTACAACATAGTGAGTGGATTCAGGTGCTTTACCTTTCTCTTTGTCATTAGTTTTACCTTTGGGTTGGCTTCTTTCATGCTCAATTTTGTCCCAAGGAAACTTGCATGTGGATGCATCATGTGATCGATCTCTTTTGAAACATATGAATTGCAAATCTGAATTTTCAGGTCTGCCCCCCTGCCTCTTAAATTTCTTCTTCCTCTTCCTCTTCAACCACTTCTTCCTCTGGAAGAATCTTGAGAAAGATTCTTCTCTCTATGTGTAAAACATATAGTCTCTTCAGAAGACTAAGGAGTTGTCTTCTTCCCAAAAGCTTTCTCTCTTTCAGCAAATTTTTTCACAAGGGAGTCAAAGGTAATTTCTTTGAGGTTTCCATTTGCTTGCAATGACTCAAGATAATTTGAGTAAGTGGGATAAATTTCCTTGACAAAATCTATCAAAGGAATGTCTAGTTCAACATTAGTGACTTTGATATCATGCATAATAGATTTTACTTCTGATGCAAGAGCAAGAGGATCATCATTTTGTGATTCAAGGCTGAACAATTTAATCATGAGTTGAAAAACTTCAAGTGTAGAGTGTGATTCATAGAGTTCCTTCAATTTTTGTAAGGCTTTAGAAGCATTTGAAAATGGTGAAATATGGCGACTCGCCTCTTCATTTATTGATGCTGCAATCAAGGCATAAGCCTTGTTGTTCTTATTTTCCCAAATGGCGAATTCCTTGTCTAAGGTAGGTTGTTCTGGTTCTTTGTCTTTGTCTCCAACACACACTCCTTTCCACAGTTCATTAAAAATGAGAGTGTGTTTGACTTTTCGTGACCATATTGGATAGTTCTCCTTACCAATAAGAACCACCCCCACAATAGATATCAATGAATGCATTTAAAAAAAATATATTGTGCACTGTAAAAAAAATATACTGTTGCTGCCAATATATGAATTATTTTCACTTATGGTGTTAAAGAAAAAAATGCACTGTAATAGAAATATTCTGATAAAAAAAGTGCAATGTTGGTCAAAAATGCAGTATGGAGGGAGCATCGTACTAGAGGGAGCATCTTACTAGATGGACAACTGACATCGTGGGAGGAAGAGCAACAAAAGCTACCTCTATCAAGTTTTGTATCGATATTTGATTAGGTTTTAATAACATCTGTGGAATATAATGGTGAATATGCCAGTGATTACTACTGAGACAATTGCATTGATTGAGAAAAATATGGATATGACACTAGATGAAGCAGCAAAGATGTCCAAAAAAACCAGTCAAAAGACAAGGAAGCCTGGAATGAGAAGCATAAATGGAGAAACTTTTGGAATTTACCGTTGAAAACCTATTGGCGGAGGCTATAGATAGTAGCGTATACACTGAGTCACATTAGAAATGCTACCAGAATTATTCTATGGGTGAGATAGCGAACCAGGACTGCTGGAAACCTCATAAAACACTGTGATTCAATGTATGGGAGTTGCAAGGGGAGGTACAACAATATTTACACCAAGCATGACACTAGTTATGATGCAGAGGGCAGAGAACTAAAGAATATGGTATACTGCAAGACAAATTTATGAAAAAAATGGCAAAAGGGAGTTACAATGGCAGATTGCAATGCCAAAAATGGAGCTAGCTCTAATACCATGTCAAGCCAGGAGGTAACTCCTCAAATGAGATTATGTATATTCATTTAGGTTGTTCATAGTTATATACATGAGGGAGCGACTATTGAGTTTCATCTCCCAATGACTCCCCATTTTCTCTTATTATTTATTTACACTATTTACAATTGTTCACCCAATCCCTATGATTAGGTGTCAATAATGTTAATGTTTTGTAATTTTCTTGGTGCAATCTATTCCAAACACTTTCTTGATTCTTATGATATTTATTAAAATGAAGCCCTTGGGGATTTGATTCTTCTTCATCAAATCTATTAAGGGTTCCAAAAGCATGAAGTAAGTCAGTGAAATCATGGTTCCTCTCCACTCCAACCATCCCACCAACTTTACTAAATAATTTCTCACATACATATGACCCACTCAGGTGCAAAACACATGGCAAGTTAGAGTAATGATCTCGAAACAATATCATTAACAAAAATGAAAAATGGTAAGAAATTTGCACATCTTGATATGCCTCTCTGCTAATGAATTTTATGTTGACATTAGTATGAGTTGTTTATGTAACCAACATAACCATAATGTGAAGAAATTATTAACTTGTTAAGCATTTCGCACCCTTTCCCAAAGGCTTAAACTATGAGACATAAATATGTCAATGTAGTCAACGACAATCATTAGATAATTCTATGTAGCTAGTGTCCTCTGTAACTTTCCACTTGGTGTACTTCTCAACTCTTTCAAATGCCTCTGAACATGTATTGAAGCAATGTGTTGCGCGGATCCCCAATTTTGTCGATCCATCCTCTCTATATCTTCACCCTTAAGCTTGTGATCATCCACTTTAAACATGTGATAAACCATTCTAACATGACCAAAACTTATGTACCCATTTCCTAAAACCAATTCTTGTCAACCACTAAACAAAGGATTCACAAGATTTTTTCCGTTGTGGATGTAATATTGGTCATGCAATCCCGTTACAATGTAGTGATTGTACAACCTGGTTAGCCTCCACCATTCCCAAGGAATTTGATATCGAAAACCTGATGTTGAAGAATAATCTCTTTAAAATTTAAACAAACATATATATCTGATATAGTGTTTCGGGAATATTTAGTGTTCTTGGACAAACGCCTAACCCTCTAGACCTAGTAGCGGATCTAGAAATAATAGACAAAGTAATATTAACCTTTTCTATAATCAACAGATAAAACAAGACAGAAGAGAAACCTACTTGTAGTTTTCGCTAGCTCCTTGTCTCCCTTGATTGATCTTGTTTCTCCTTTCCATACTTAAGCTGCTTGGAAAGTACCTGTACAATCACAGAAACAAAAACCAATCAAAGCATAATGATATATTTCTTATAAATAACATGGAATCGAAAGCATGATATACATATGAATGTATTAACATATAACACAAGCATAAGGAAAAAGTCTTGAAAACTTTATTGATAAGAGGAAAGATTACAACCCATATAAGCTCAATCCAATGTCATCCTTCCAATTCAATCCTTCATCATCTCATGAAAAGCAAGACACTCCAACACTATCACATTATTTTCACTCAATTCTAATCTCATATCACCAGCATCTCCTTACAACTCAATATTTTTCAGCCCTTGATCTCTTAAATGATAGATCTATTTCTAGGTGATTGAAGGAGGTTGTGCCATCAATGGTGATAATGAATGCATTTCTAAATTTAGAAATCAGTTCCATGGAAGAAGGGATAGGGGATTGATGTTTCCTAATTCCCTTTCTCATCCAAATGTGAACTCAAAGGAGTAGGAGGCATTGAGAAACTTCTAGAGGCTTCCAATGGATAAGAAATCTTCAAACACTCATGGAAATTTGCTCAAATTCACTCATCATAGGCGAAAGAGGGACCAAGTGCACTATATAGCAGCCTGACAGCGTATAGTTTGCATTGCAGTGCACCCTAATGAAGGCCTACCTGCACTAATCTTCTTAGAGGTAGTTTTTAGATGTTTGCGGTGATGGAACTTCTTGGGAAGTGAGGCATTATGCTGACTAACTTCTTTAGGGCATGTAACAAATTGTACTAGGGTTTGATGGGTACTAATAGTATCGATCCATAAGTTGGGGTTGATGTGCCCAAATGGATTTGTAACAGTTTCCGCCTAAAGCATGAAGTCGTAAATATCTATGTCAAGTGAAATTCTTTATCATGAGGAGAGAATTTCGAACGGAAGGTGACCTGCATCAATTACTATACATATATCATGATAATTTGATTTTCTCACGAACTAGCTGAGGGAGGCATACCCATGCTCAGCTTATAAACTTTCATTAC
Source organism: Pinus taeda (assembly GCA_000404065.3). Classification (NCBI taxonomy): domain Eukaryota; kingdom Viridiplantae; phylum Streptophyta; class Pinopsida; order Pinales; family Pinaceae; genus Pinus; species Pinus taeda. The sequence goes on along the minus strand of APFE031729433.1, from coordinate 276,411 downwards.
ATATACAAATATATTCATCTACAGATATAGACCCATGAATGGTTGACCATAAATGTAAGGCCACTGTACATTTGATTTAGTACTCCTAAAAATATTGCAACTCGGATGGATGAAACTAGATCCGGGGTCTTCAATCTTGCCCAATCTGTTGCTCAAGTATAAATCTAACCATGTGAATAAATGTTATGAAGTCGAACATGGAAAGACATCGTTTGATTACCAATGAATGATGTAAGCCATTAATAGACATGAGAGGAATCACCGATAATGATAATGACCCTCAAGGTACTACAATACATTTCACATGGTGTGAATAAATGATTTTATGTTGAACACCATACATAGTATTTCGGTTGAAGGTCATTGATGTCAACCTATCGCCAGAAGAGAGAATCCTGCCATTGATGTATGCAAGCTTCAAGGTATTGAAGGGGTATTTCTAAGTTAACTTCTTGGATAATGCATTGATGTCGACAAGAAGCAACTTGTCGCAGGAGGGCCTTGATGTATCCCACATCTATAACATGAAATGAGGTAAATGATTTTGGAGATGAGAATCGACTGACGACACAAAGGTTCAAGAATGGCAACCATGAAAATGAAGGTTTACGGTATTGCAAAGGATGAAGTTTGAACTGAATGACTTCTCTTAAACATATCAGCAACACTGAGGTGAATTGGTAGCGTTGACCCAAAACAAAGTAATGGATGGTATGATATACCAACGATGTGATAGCCATCAAGCTGAATGACCCAACCTACATAGTCACGGCGATGAGGTGAAAGTGTCATGTTCAAGACCGACTTGCTACCATAAAGTTTTCTCAACTTTTTCCCATTTTCCCCAGTCATTGCTGACCAGTACCTCTTTATTTTTTATCAATATTTATGAGGATAACATATGCTTGTTGTATATTTCACCCTTCGGGGGAACCCATCGCTATTTGATGCTTTAACGAGTCTAGCGAAGGTGAAACTCGGTCTTGTCTAGATGAACAAGTTTGTCACTATTTGATGTTTTTGACAAGTTTAAAAACAAAAACAACTCGATCCTTTTCATGTTTAGAGAGTTTGAAAAGGGACGAGAAGGAAACTCCATAAGTTCTTTTTCCTAAAATAATCTCTCAATTCTGAAAAATCGTAAAATAATACAAGATAGATGTCGTTTACAATCCTTTAACGAGCTGGAATAGACAAGTGCTCGATGATCTTTTCATATTTAGAGAGTCTGAAAAGAGTTTAAACAAGACTCTATGGGGGTTTCTTTTCATTTTTAACAAATCTTGAAAAAGAAACAAAATTTTGCTTTATGGTCAAAGATGTTCAATTTACACTTAAGCACGTCAAATTCTACTTTCAGCTATTAAACCTACTCAAAACTCCATCAAAGAGGATTAAAAATACATGTTCATGGATAAAAATGAATAAACAACAATGTTTACTCGATTAACGTGCAAGAAATAAACATAAAAATAGGTTTTAACATTCATTTTTACCATTTCACTTTTACCCTTTGACTTGGTGCTCTAGAGCAATTTTCTACCTCAAAGTTCACTAGCTGATTGCAGAGGATTCAATGGATCATTTGTCATGTCGTCCGGACCAGGTAGGAGCTATCCCTATTCTCTTCCATTTTATTCCATTTATTTTCAATTTTAAGCAAAAAAAATTGGTTTTTGAGGCCCCTAGGGTTTCATTTTGCGCACTTTGGATCAGCACACCCTTTATATATCGAAAGGTACATTACATTGCATACACCTAGAAGGCAGTATGCATTGCAGTGCATTGTCTCTAAGGGAGGGGTGCGATGGGCACAAAAACAAAATTTTGATAGCTGTTTTCTCCTAAATTTTCAATTGTTTTTTGCAAAAAAAAGGATCCTAATTTGTCGAATGGTTGCATTTCATACATTCATCAAATCAAAATGGTGATTATATGGAGAGAACGGGAGCATGAATAACAAGACATGATTGCCATAAACAATCAGGGAAAAATTGATGCCCTAAGGAATTGTGGGTTGCTGAAGTATTTTCGATTATCTAGCATCCATCAAAAAATTGAGCTTTTGCATACCTTGTTCATTCTTGGGATCCTACCGATCAGGTTTTTCACATTAGGGGCAAAATGATCCCCTTTACCATAGATGGTATTTACTTTCTAACTGGACTACCGAGGCGGGGTACCCCCATCTCATTATTAGGATTTACCAAAGGAGGTGAATCAGTGAGGTATTATATACAACAGTTCTACTGGGAAGGAGCTCAACCTAGCAGAGACGGAAAGATCAATATCAAGGATGTTGATGATTTATGGTTGAGAACAACCCTTTTTACCCTCACCAAACTGGCTGGCAGCACAACTTTACATTTGGAGTGCTTGGAGCCAAAGGTATTCAATTGGTGTAAGGCAGTTCTTTCATCCATGAAAGAACAACTGACCAAGGTAAAGAATGGGAAGACAATGGGTCTATGTTGGTTTCTTTTTCCTTGGGGAGAATCCCACTCATGCAGCCACAACACATCTCACTAGGGGTACCTGGACCTAGAGACCCACGGATGCAAAGGTGGGTAGATCTTATGGCTAGGCATGCTGGCCAGTCATTGATCTCATTTACCTTTTCTTTCTTTGAGGGGTTTGACATCCAAGAGATGGCTTTCACAGAATATCCATATTTAGGGATGGATTTCCATGGTGATCGAGATTTGATGTTACCAGTTGGGGCGTAGTGGAGTGCTATTGGTAAATTAATTGACCACAGTGTTTTTGTTTTTAAAGTTTCTACTTTTTTTGTGTTTTTCTATTATTTCCAAGACTAAACAAACATTTTTATATGTATGCAGATGTTGGATCCATTTGACGTATGGGACACCAATGGGAGGCAGGTGCACCAGTACAGAGAGTTGTTGGGAGAGCAGTTCTCCGGGAATTGGATTTAGCAGAGACATTGGCTGAGCTACAGCAACACATAGAGGGTTTAACCCTAGGTATTCTGGATTTCTGGATCGAGTAGTTACCTATGAAATTGCAGTGCCATACCATTGGCATGCCAAGTCATTGGATGAGACTCCTACGCATGATAGCATAGGCTGTGACCTTTTATCATGAGCAACACTAGTTTACTTGGATATTTTCTGCATACATTTTTTAGTTTTTTGGGTCAGCTGACCGATTTTTTGTCTTGGACACAAACTATTTGTAAAAACTTATATACAGCTATCTATTTGACTTTCAAATTTTTATTATGGTTAAGTGATGCAATCCTATTCAAATGATGATGTGAATTGAAAATGTTTACTTTACATATGTTGCAAATGTCTACTTAACACATAGTTCACTAGAGAGTCAGTTAATGTGTTTAGATTTCTATAAATATGTTGATATTGAATAAACTCAAAATACCTTTCCAAAATACAAACTCTAAGAAACATACGATGAATTGCTAGGTTTCAGATGGAATAGACGTCAGTAAGTTGTAGTAAGACAAGTTGTGAGTCTAGCCTAATGATGGTTTAGCGTATGCCAAGTGAAATTGCATCAAAGAGGATTTCAATCAACGTGTTATACTCAGCGATATTGTTTTTTGATCGTCCAATACATATCCCTCTAAAACTCACTAATTCACCGCTTGGGGCAAAGATGATCCATGTGCAGAATATAAATTATACGTACTACGACTAGCTCCATCGGCATAACCAACAAATGGTTCTAAAAATTTCGACATCTGCAAAAAATGTGAAGTGGATTACCTAACCAAATAAAAACTCTAAAAGAAACACACACACAAATGCAATCGAAGCATATATACAGTGAGATTTACTACACTTAACTAAGCATAGTAACATTTAAGGTACAACTCGTTTCGGGGCTGCGACAAAAAAATCCCATCATAGTCCACCAACTCGTAGGCACCTTTCATCAACACACGTTTAACAATGTAAGGGTCCATCCATAGTGGTTCAAATTTTCCCACTCCAAGTTTATCAGAATCCTGATCATAAAGCAAGACTAGGTCACCTTCTAAGAAGACATGAGGCCTAACATTTTTATCATATTGCGCCTTGATGTGTTTCTTATGCACCTCATTAGCCAGTGCAGCATCACAACAAGTTCCATCTAAATGGATTAACTCTAAGAAATGCGCTTCTTCTTTAGAAGTATCAAGTAGTAGGTCAATCACGAGTTTGAGAGATGCGATTTCACATTGGGTTGGTAAGACTGCTTCCAAACCATACACCAACTGAAAAGGCATAAATCCGGTCGCATTTCTCACTGAGGTTTGATATGCCCACAAAGTCGAGTGCATGATTAAATTCCAATTCCTTTTATGGACTCCAATCATCCTTTGCAACATGCGCTTAAGGACTTTGGTGATAGTCTCAACTTGTCCATTAGCTTGCGGGTAATATGGAGTAGAACTATCATGTGACAATCCTAATTTGGCAGTTAATTCGACCATCATGTGATTACGAAAATGCAACCCATGATCTGTAACTATAGCTTGTGGTACACTAAACCTAGTAACCACATAGTTGAAAAAAAACAGAGCAGCCATTTCGCCACTGTTGTTCAACGTTGACATCACCTCGACCCACTTGGTAAAATAGTCAATAGTGACTATAATATACCCATGCCACCCGGTTGAGGTGGGGCTATATGTCATGAATTCAATGCCCCATTTTGCTAATGGGCCAATAGCAACGACTGGATGCAGTGGTTCAGGTGGTAATCTAGTCTTACGGTCAAATATCTGGCAAGCATGGAAACTTCTAACAGCAAGAATGCAATCTTTGAATATGGTTGGCCAGAAGTAAACAACACGTAGAATTTTTTGTGTAGTTGCATAACCAGACAAATGCCCCCCGAAAGCACCTGAATGGCACTCATTTAAAGCTTTTTCAGCCTCCTCATGAGTAAAGCACCTACGTAAGATTGTATCGACACCATGACGATAAAGTGTATCACCAATGATCAGATAATATTTGGCTTGGTATCGAGTACGTCGTTGTTCAGAGTGAGAGGTAGTAGGCCGAAAAGCTTGGGTCTAGAGATAGACTAGTATATCTCCATACCATGGATCACTTGGCGAGATTAGAAATAGAGACTCATCCAAGATTGATGCCTCAGATGTTAAATCATTGGACAATGAGGGAAGACCGCAAAGTAACTCGACAAAGCAAGAGATTTCTTCAATTTAGATTTGATGAATTCCAAATCAAACTCATGCAAGATAGCTATCCATTTAGAATATTTTCCCCCTAGCAATTGACGTGACAAAATGTATGGCATAGGGTTGCAATCTGATACAATGGTAGTTTTGCAAAGGAGGATGTGATGACAAAATCTCTGCACAGCTTGAACGGCTGCCAAGGCTAAATTTTCGACATATGAATACTTACTTTTTGTATTGTTGAGATTATGACTCAAATAATAAATAGGATGTTTAGTTCCACTTTCTTCTTGAACTAAAACCATACCAATGGTTGTATCTACATCGACAAGATACAAGTAAAAGTCTTTTTGATAGTTTGGGGCATACATTAATGATGCTCTAATCAAGGAATCTTTGAGAGCATCAAAAGAAGCTTATACAACTTAGTCCCAATGGAAGGGTACCCCTTTCTTCAATAGATGTGTATAACCTTTAACTAACTCATCATAGTTTGGAATGAACCTCCTCAGAAATTTTGCCTTCCCTTGAAGTCTTTGTATCTGTAACAAGTTTGAAGGTGGAGGCAAGTTAAGGATTGCCTGAACCTTAATGGGATCGAGTTGAATTCCATCTTTTGAAACTAAGAATCCAAGAAATCAACCAGAGCCAACACAAAACACACATTTATGTGGATTGAGTCTTATCTTATAGTGTCGACATCGTAAGAAAATTGCTCTTAAATGTTACGGGTGATCTGTCTGTTTTCGCGAATGAGCAGGCAAATCATCAAGATAAGGTTGAACAATGTGTTTGATGTCATGGAAGGCATAATTCATCACCCTCTAAAATGTAACCCCTACATTCTTCAAACCAAAAGGTAGCTTTTGATAAGCGAATGTGCCCCATGGAGATATAAAAGCGGTTTTTGATTGGTCCTGTGGGCAGATATTGATTTGATTGTAGCCAGAAAATCCATCCATGAATGAAAAGATTTCACATCCAACACATTCGTCAATAGTTTGGTCGATAAAAGGTTTAGGATAATTGTCCTTTGGACATGCTTGATTTACATCCCTATAATTAATGCACACTCGAATTTTCCCTTGTTTTTTCATCACTGGAACAATATTAGATACCCAATCAGTAAGAAGTACAGGGAAAATGAAGCCAACACACACAAAATTTTCAACCTCTACTTTAAATGCAGTGGCTTTCTTAGGATGAACAGGTAGAAGTTGTTGTCATAATGGTTTGACATCAGGGTACATTTTAATCTCATGTTCAAAAATACTTGATTCAATGCCCGGCATCTCCTCGTAAGACCATGCAAAGATATCTCAAAATTCGTGAAAAAGAGCATAGTAAGTATCAAGTTCCAATGAAGAACAAGATTTTTCGACATGAATGTTTTCTACAATGTTACGCTTAGTCGAAATGTTTATAGAAATCGTTTCTATGTTGGACAAATTACGCTTAGAATCTACAGTATTTACAGAATTTGACAAGAAATCAATGATTGATGGGTGATTTAGTTCATCTGAATAATATTCATTGTCATCTCAAAGGTGGGAATGAAAATGATAATCCTCCCATGGCGTCTCTCCTATCATCATTGATTGGAAAATTCCTTCATCCGTAGAATGTATACTTGAAAAAGGATTCAAAGAGGTACCATATTCTAAGGATCTATGTACCCATACAATTGTTGAGTGCGGATTAGGGTTTGCCACACAAGCCCGAAAAATTGATCGCTATGGTGATTCAATGGAGCTTACTGGCAATGCCTCGCTATGACCATCAATTTCAAATTAGTTGGAAATCTTCATAAAATCAGATGATGTAGAAGAAATCATGTTGCAAGTCTCTACTCTTGCCACTTCCACCAAACCAAATGGTGACGGGAGGGTAAAAGTTCCCATCGGGGAAGGATCTTTAAGGAGACCTACTCCAACACCTTGAAGTGACAATGGGTTTCCGCGTATCAACAAAATGCTTCCCGTAGCTTGTGAACTATTGGCAAAGAAGGCTAGTTGATCAATCACTGTGATTCCACCCTTGAAAGAGAATGAAATTGTACGAAAGTACATGGAAACAACAGCAGCCGTAGCGTATACCAAAGGCCTTCCTAGTAAAATGTTGTAATCGAGGAGTCTGTCAACTACCTCAACGTCAACAATTACTATATTTCTCCCTAGTTCGATTTGCAGGTTACTCAAAATCCCATATGGAGTATATGTTCTTCCATCAAAGGCTTTTAACGTAGTTGGTGATCGTGACAAAGGTGGTGAACCAAGTGTTTTCCAGCAAGTCATGGACATAATGCAAGTAGATGCCCTCTCATCAATAATAGTTCGGTGAATGTTATTATTGAGAGCTTTTACTTGTGTTAGGAAAGCTAATTGCACTAGTAACGGTGATGAATATCCTGCATGGTTAAAAACTACAAGATTTGAATCTGTAGATCTATTCCACCTATTACTGACAATAAAGCTTGTTTCTGGGAGGGACAATTTTGCAACACCTCGAGTGTCGACATAACGGAAGGTGATTGAGCCAGATCTTCCACTATATTATAGTTTTGAGTTGTTTGAGCACGAGGATTGAATGTTGATTTGTGCACAACTCCCTTTGGTGGCTTTATTGTCAATGCAGGTTCAACTAGTGGAACAACTTCTGATGAAGTCGAGGTCGAAGTACTAGGTTGATCAGTAGTTTGGTTTTTGATGATGATGGATTTCCATATTCTTTGTTTCTTGTTGACACCAAAATATCATTTTGTGGATTTGTGATGGATAACATGAGTACTTGGGATGTGGAAGCATTGTCAGTTGCAACCAAATGTGTCTCCCGGGTAGGAAATGGATCTATCAACACTACTAATGCGGTTGAAGTCTTTAAAAGTTTAGAGACCTGAGAGCGATGTGGACAATCTCTTGTATAATGCTCGTCATTACATATTAGACATGGATAATGAGGTTTCCTTGCCGTGGTAGGGAATTCAGATGATTTCTCTAGAGTTGAATTTTCTTGTTTCTTTTTGTTATTCTTCCCCTTTTTCTTACCTCCTGGTTGCTTTGGATTTTTTCCTTTGCCAGATGACACGACATTAATCTCAGAGGCATGAGTGTTTTCTGATGCATTTGTAGCTTGATTGGAAATGGAAAGATTTTGAATAGATGGTCTTCCTGTTGCCTGTGTGCTTGAAGAACTGATCACATCGTCATCGGCATGAGAGTCCTTATTCGATTGTAGAGGTGCTGGAACAATGTAAGTTGTTCTAGGTGCATTGGGAATTTTGTCATAGAGAATGCTAGATTGTGTGTAAATAAAATCCAAGTATTGCGCACGAGCAATAACTTGCTCTTTTGTGACAACTCCACCTTTTGCTACATCCTCGGTGATTAATGGAAACAATGACTTTATGAACTACTCAGCTAAAAGTTGATCGAGAATGTATGTCTTAACCATTCAATGACGACGCTGCCACTAATGAATCTAATATGATATATGGGTTGACGTAGTCTATTTAAAGTTGGTCAAGAGTTCTGTTCCAGTTTCGTAATTAATAGGCAACTGGAAGTGGGTCAAAAAGGTAGTGGCTAAAGTGGTGAAGTTATCGAAAGAAGCTCTTGGTAATTCAATGTACCATTTAGCAGCTAGACCAGTAAGTGTTTTTTGGAAAAGATGAAGTATGAGAAAATCATCATTCAAAGTGTTAGATGAACACCATAAGTGAAAGGTCATAACATGATTCGATGTGTCTTCTCCAGGATTTCTGTTAAACTTTGAAATATCATATGGTAACTTATGCAGAATTACCGGCCACCAAGGTACATATGTGATTGGATCATTGGTGAGCCGGTTTAAATCTGGTAATTCTAAGGTTGCTACAAATGGCAACTGTCAATTCAATTCAGGTTGAGCATACCCAAGATATGATGGAATTGCTTGTGCAATAGGTCTTTGCATACCAGCTTAGGGCATCTGCATTTGGTAACCTTGGTAAAATTGTTGAACAAAACCAGTATAAGATGGATGTTGATAACCAGAATGAATTTGTGGTTGTCTATAACCTGCAAAGCCTTGTTTCCCAGGACCTTGGTAAGCTTGATATTGACCAAAACCAGGTTTAGCTTGTGAACGTAGTCCAAACTAAGGTTGGAACTATTGGAATTGGGGTTGTTGGAACTGTGGCAACCACGATTGTTGAGACAACTGTTGTTTCCCAACAATGAAAGGTTGACCAAATTGTGAATCAACTATACCAGTGTAAGCCTGGGTCAATCCAAATAAAGGTACTAACCTGAGGTTGTTGCTGAGCTCCAGAAACAAGCGACTATTGTATAACAACTTGAGAAACTTGAACCTCTTGACTTGAAACTTGTGGTTGCAAGGAAGAAGGATCAATTTGTACTGGTTGAGATACAACAGTTTGAGCTTGTGACTATGGCACAGTAGTAGCAACAAGTGTAGTAGCAATATTTGACACAGTTTTCATTGGTTGTGTAGGATACACAAGCCTTGGTTGAGTTGGCATTGCTGGTTTTCATTAACAAACTCTAATTCTAGGTTGACTTGAATATTGTGGGAAATTACCATATGGTTGTCCTCCATAGTAAAGAGGATATGGTGAATAAGCATATTGCTCTCCATATGGTGGGAATCCAGTGTTTAATGGATACATAGGTCTTTGATGACCAGATTGCCCAACATGATACTGATGTGTAGGATCAAACTGTTGAGTTCCCATTAGAGAAGAACCATATAGAATTCCAGTTGAGGACATGGGAGATGACCATGGTTAAGAAGCAACGCCTGAGTGGGTTCCATACAATGATTGGTAATCAACTAGAACATATGATTCACCATACAGGTGCAAACTCAGGTGAGGTAGAAAACATCGAAGGAGTTAAAACAGAAGATTTTGTTGCAGCTGTATCAAATGATACAGTATTAGATGTTGACGGTTGTTCAACCATAGTTAACTGACCCAAAAGTTGTCCTAAAGATTCAATGGGTACTTGAAAGGTAGTAGGATCAAATGAAGAAAAGTAATTAGGAGTAGTAAGATAAAGATTAAGCCCATTTCCAAAGTGAAATGGGGTTCTAGGTGTGGAATCCTCTACTAATTCCTCCTCTATGGCAATCAAATCTGGTGGAAGAACTTGACCGTCAGGTCCGTAAGAGATTTCTAGTGTTGATGAAAGAGTAGTTTCAATAGTGACTAATATCTAAGAGGTAACAACCTCTTAATGTTGAAATTTGAAGTCCAGATGTTCAGGTAAATGAGCAACAGTTTCAAAGGGATGTTCCTGAACCACTTTAGGTTCAAATGTAACTTCTATTTGAATTGGGATAGATTCTGGACCAACTCCTGGTTGAGCTGTTTCAAGTTTAGAAGAGCTTTCTTGTTGAACAATTTCAAGTTGAGTATCAACTTATTGTTGGACAACCTCGGTTACTGTTACACTAGGATCAGTGCTAATGTCCTCAGGTAATTGTGAAACTTCTTCTTTAGGAACAAATGTACCAAAAATAGTTGGAGTAACTGGAGTCTCTGTAGCTACTGAAACAAATGTTTTAGGCAATCCAGATGAAGAACAAGGAGTTCTTGATGTACTAGACTCAGTTAAACAAGACTGCTTTGTCCGAATTGGTTTCGCTTCAGGAGGCAAAGGCGGTTGGCTCGTTGTTCTTTGCGAACGACGGGGTTTGGGTTGATGTTCCTCCACGATTGCTGATTATTTTTATCAACTTAAAATCAACTACAGAATGAGGATGTTATTTGTGGTCAATTAATTTTTACGACACTAGAACACAACTTCGCTTTTTCATTTTTAAAGAGTCGAGAAAAGCAAAATATGACTCTAGTCGGCTTTGATTTTTAATGAGCCTGAAAGGACAAGTTCTCAGATGATCCTTTTACTTTTAAAGAGTTGAAAAGGAATGAAAGTGACTGCTCTAGAGATTCTATACAAGAGGTTTTACTAGACAAATCACAAAACTGCAATATACACCTTGGTGATAAATGAAAGTGAAATGACCAAGGACTTTACATACGACAGTCAGTCTTCCCGAATGTTGTGTCTGGTGCATTGCGATTGGTAAGGCGGCAAACTCGAATTCCTAGGGATAAATGATTTCAACCTATTGGGGTCTCCCAACATATACTCGACGATACAGGGAGCACAAGTCCGCACTAGAACTTATCAAATCAAAGAGGAGGAATCACCCAACCTTCAATGAAAATGATAGCCACTAGGTTTAAAGACGCCAGAACACGTCTCTAGCCTAGACCTCTAGATGTTTTTCGTTAAGTTCCAATGCGTTATTAGATAAATTGATGTTCATTTTAAGTTGATCTTGCTTAGAAATTTTCCTTTCAAGTTCACCATGTGATGTATTCTAAAATTCCTAAGAATGCAACTAGAATGAGAAGCACTCTTTCCATTTAATTTCAGCAATGAAAATTCTAGCTATCAGGGATAGAGCATACTAGTACCTTTTGAACAAGCAACAAAGAGCACAAACTGCAATTCCCTAAACCATTCCTTTTAAACACACAAACTCAAGCTCTAAAATGAAATTGCATGTATTTGTTTTCAGTTTCTCTTAATGTGAATGATGCAATAAGAAAAACTAATGCTTAAATGATTCATAACTCTTTTCATAAAAAATGACGATTTGTGACAATTTCATTTGAAATGGAAAGGAAGACTGTACGACACTTACAATTTTAAAGAAATGAAGATTTTATATACTTTAAATGAAAATACAAATCAAATACACAAATAAATCTATCGATTATTTATGAAGGAATACTTTACAACACTTCATTTTTTGAATAAAATGATGATTTTACGACACTTTTGTATCAACAAAATAATCGATCAAAACTACTTTTCGACAGTGGATTGCAAATGATAAAAAAAATACATAAAAAACATCCAACAATCCAGTCTAAGTAGGGCCAAATTAAGGAGATGAAAACTAATTTCAGAGACAAAGCATCATTGACATTCAACAACTCATTCAAACAGGAGAAAATTGGCAAAAAATTTCAGTTCCTAGATGGGAAACTAATCCTAAGGGGATCAACGCAGGCTGCAGTTAGAGACAGTGCACTGAAGAACTCTGTACCTATTCGAGAACTACACTGCAGCACAGGCAACAATTAGAGACATTGCGTTGATGATAGTGAGCAATTCTTAAGGCAATTTTGGCATAGTTTCGACTCAATTTCCAATGGAAGAGGACTGAAATCAATAAACGACCACAAATGTAGTATGTAGAAATGTCTTAAGAGCCTGATAAGCTACTAAGATGGATAATCTGTTCCCCAGTATGGTCGCCAATTTTTTTTGGGAATATTTAGTGTTCTTGGACAAACGCCTAACCCTCTAGATCTAGTAGTAGATCTAGAAAAAACAGACAAAGTAATATTAACATTTTCTATAATCAACAGATAAAACAAGAGAGAAGAGAAACCTACTTGTAGTTTTTGCTAGCTTCTTGTCTCCTTTAACCGATCTTGCTGCTCCTTTCCGTACTTAAGCCGCTTGGAAAGTACCTGCACAATCACAGAAACAAAACCAATCAAAGTATAATGATCTATTGCTTCTAAATAACATGGAATCGAAAACATGATATACATATGAATTCATTAACATATAACACAAGCATAAGGAAAGAGTCTTGAAAAATTTATTGATAAGAGGAAATATTACAACACATATGAGCTCGATCCAGTGTCATCCTTCCAATTCAATCCTTCATCACCTCATGAAAAGCAAGACACTCCAACACTATCACAATACTTGCACTCAATTCTAATCTCATATCACCAACATCTCCTTACAACTCAATATTTTTCAGCCCCTGATCTCTTAGATGAGAGATCTATTTATATGTAAGTGAAGAAGGTTATGCCATCAATGTTGGTAATGAATTGCTTTCTAAATTTAGAAATTAGTTCCATGGGAGAAGGGATAAGGGATTGATGTTTCCTAATTCCCTTTCTCATCCAAATGTGAACTCAAAGGAGCAAGTGGCATTGAGAAACTTCTAGAGGCTTCCAATGGATAAGGAATCTTCAAACCCACACGGAAATTTGCTCAACGCAAGCCAAAGAGGGAACAAGTGCACTACATAGCACCCTGATAGTATATGGTTTGCATTGCAGCACACCCCAATGAAAGCCTACTTGCGCTGATCTTCTTAGAGATAGTTTTTGGATGTTTTTAGCGATGGAACTTCTTAGGAAGTGAGGCATTCTAGTGACTAACTTCTTTAGGGCATGTAACAACTTGTACTAAGGTTTGATGGGTCCTAATAGTATCGATCTGTAAGTTGGGGTTGATGTGCCCAAATGGATCTATAACATATAGGTTGCAAGAAGCACTCATAAGATATAAAAGGAATTTCTAAATAGAAAATAAATAAATTATTTCCAAGTTCATCAAATTCACCTTGGAACTATCCACACTTTCCACCATATACAAGTTGGGTACATCAGGTGCCATTAGAATATTGAATATACAACAAAATGGATGAGCATAAAATCCATACTAGAATTCAACAAAAAGTAAAGAAGTCATCATAAGACAACAAATATCATAGTGTTGCATGCATCTACAACATGAATTATTCCTCTCACACCTTAAAAGAATAAGAATAATAATGCTCATAGAAGGCACCCAATTTTCAAGAGAATAAACAATAAACATAGATGATGGGAAAAAAAGTTATCAGGTGCTCAATAATGTTAAAGTATATAGTGTTAGATTCTATAATGCCTAATGTTCCAAAGTTCTAGTATAAGAAAATATTTGTGCATAACAAGAACTTGGTGTTTAAAATATTCAGGGTTAAGATAGATCTATGCATTTTTTTTGTTTTGTTTAACATTTCACAACTGAATTTAATTTTTTTCCACACGTGTGACACATCTCATCCAACTAGACCACAAGAGCACCTCATTTATCTAGGCACAATTATGGTTAAAGGGTTAGTATTGAATTTAACCTCTTTCTTTCCGCCCATTATTTTTTTCCTTTTAATATTTGACATCTAACATTAATTTTTTTTTCCTTTTAATATTTCATATGTCACATCAATTTTTTCCATTTTATTTTACTAATGTGATGGAGATACATATAGATGTTACACGTCTCATCCAACTGGGATGTAAGATCACCTCACTTCTCTAGGTGCAATTATGGTTGAAGGTTCCATCCACAATTTATTAAAGGAATATCTTATGCATCACTCAAGGTAGTTGTAGGTTTCACTATAAATATTTCACCTTTTTAATGAAATTTTCATGGAAGTATGAGAGGTTATAGAATAGGAGTTTCATGTGATGATTTTATACACATCTTAATTTTTTGGGCATATTTTATTTCCGTGTATCAAAGAATAAAATATTTTCACACAAAAATCATGTCCTCCTAGCTATAGCAAGGACCTTCCACAGTTTGAGGGGAACTCTTTTGCTACTGCCCCACATGTCCTCGCATTTATTAAGCATATATGTGAATTGATGGAAAGACATGAAGATTCCACGATAAGGTTAATTATGCTTTCTTTGGGACAAGGGCATGGTGGCTAGCTGAAGCATTCTTGCAGCCCAAAGAGCATACATACGCTCTAGTTGAAACCTTCCTCAGGCATTGCCACCCAAGGTTCAGAAATTTGATCTTACATATCAAGAGTTGTTGACAACCCTACAAGAGGAAGGCCTCCTTGGTTTTTTTGAAGGCAATGATAACATTGATGGGGATGAAAGTGGTGCATCTATGGAAGAGGGATTGTGCTCAAAATTTGAATATGAAAACACTAGATATTTGTAACACAAACAACCTTGTGGAAACAATGACAGGAAGGAGGGCCATTTTAGCATCTGAAGTGATTTTTGAACACATAAATGAGTACCACCATCAAAACTGTGATGGAATTATTACACCACCTTCAAATGATACATGTCTCACTCTTTCTGGTGAGGATTGGCATCAGGTTGGTGATGTTTTTATTAGCTGCCCCATAGGAAACAATGTTGCAGATCGAGAAGAAGAAAGTAGTAGAAGTTTTGAGATGAATTTGGTGCGGGATTTATGCTCAAAACTAAAAACAGGAACACTCCTTTCTCTTATGGTTTATGTACATGATAATCATAATAATGAAAACATAAGCCTTGACACTCATAATGATCCTCTCATTAGTATGGATCAATCACCAGACCATATATGTGGGGTTGGGTAGAGACAAGTCCTATACACTACTTGCATGGATCATTGATGTTTGGTGACCATGAAGAAGAGGGGAAATTTGATTTTGAGCCCTTCACAAGCATCTGTCAAGAGGGTTTTGAGATTGTGTCATGTTATAACAGTGTTGGACTAACCTCCCTAGACTTGTCACAAGAATTGGGGATAGAATATCCCTCTGAGGACAAGAGACTTTGCTCCAAATATGAAAATAATAAGGATTTTGCACAAAACATTGGAATTTCTGATAATGAGTATCAACATTACACAAGTTATGAAATCCTCGATGATGAATTTATTTCTCTAGAGGAACACAAGTATTTTTGTTTTGCACACCAAATTCCCCACGTCTTGGACAATGAAAAGAAGAAATCAACAGAGTCCTCTTATCTCTACAATCAAGACTGCAAACCTTCTTTAGTAAAGCAAAGGCATAAGGAGCATATTTTTGAAGAGTCAAAGGAATTATCTAATAGCGTAATAGAAGCCGCACCTCTTCACATTGGAGCAAAAAAACAAAAAGGTGCCCACTAGGTGTGCATCTTCCAAATCACCATATTTATGAACATCTATGCAAACTTTGGTATGTACATTACTAATTAGTGAAATTATTAAGAATGGATTGTTCTAGTTTTGTAAGGCACTTAAGGCCCTCCTATTGGAAACTATATCAATGCTAGAAAGGAGTAAAACCTTTTGTCTATAGTTCAAAATTTGTATATGGTTTTGTGCATAAGCCCTAGAAGCACAATCTCTAAAAAATCCACTCCTATGCATTAGTTGAAGGGCTATGTTGGGCATCAGTCCTATTTTGAGACAACTGTCAAAGGTTACTAAAGTTTTGAAGTTCAAGCTACACGATGAAATTTTTTAGCACATTTTGCAAAGTCAAAATCCAAATTGAAGAAGTTGAAATTCTGAAGTCTCAAGTCTATCATTTTTTCTTAAAATAAGTTGAAATTGTGAGCATGCTTGTGAAGGAGCCAAGAGTATTATTTAAGGATATACCTGTATATTATGGAGATTCGCTAGAAAACACGTTGAATCAACTACTAATACCAGTTGTTGCACTCCACAAGCCGACTCCTCACATCTTCTTTTGTTTGTGTTAGGTGTTCATAGAACCCGTCATTTTGTAAATCCTTGATCATGAAGGTTATAGTAGCTAGACACAACACATTAATTTTGGGTTATGGACTCCCTCCAGAGTGAGAACGAGAGATTAGTTGGGTGGGTATAAATGAGGTAGCTTGGTTGTTATGTTTCTTGGTTGTAGAAGCAAGAAAACTAGGCTTAGAGATTTGAATGAAATAAGTAGGTCTCGCTTAAGCTGGAAAGGCAGAAAGGTGGTCTTGTAGGCAAAACTTGTTCAAGCTCAAAAGGCAGAGAGGTAGTCTTGCTCGTGTCTTTCTCAATCTAGAAATGCAAAAAGGCTTAGGGTTCAAACTCATAAACGTTGAAATGCTTAGTGTTGCAGAGAGGCTCGACTACAAAATGCGACCTTCCCACTCTTTCCCTCCATAGATGACGTGTAGCTACACTATTCCCGACATTCTCTAAAAATATGGTGTATCTTTCCCTCCGCTTTGCCAAAAATTTGTATAAATAATACCTTAAGTTATATATATTATTGTATGGTATATTAAAACTCTTTAGGCCTTCATTATAACCCCAATATATTATTTTGTGATTTTTCCATTTTTAGTGCCCCAATATGAATGCACGTCATATAATATTGGTTTGTCAATGCATAGCTGTGATACAAAAGAACCCAAAATACTTTTAGCACACACTTCAAATAATCTTATTTCTTCGTTTTAAACAATTTTAAATTATCATTTTTATTTCTTTCTTTAATATCTCTTATAATTAATTATTATTATTGTTGTTGTTGTTGTTGTAAATTGCAACACTCTATATTCATTGTCAAAACAAAAAATATATATATAGCTATCATTTCGAGATCCTGAGCAATACAAAATAACCTAAAAGACATTTATCACCAACATCAAATAGATTCTGAGTAATACAAAAGAACCTAAAAGGCCTTTATCACCAACATCAAATAGATCAGAACAAAAATATGCTCCTCATTTCAACAATAATCAATGCTACAAACATATTACAATCTAGTCATACCATCAAAACATAAAACCATATAAAACATAAATCCAAAATAAAAGTAACTGTTAAGTATGAAGCCAAATTCACGCAGTATTCCAGATCAGATTTTTCTAGATCTCCAAGATAATAGATCCTCCTACACCGCCAGTGGTTTCTAGATCATTCCAGATCTCCATCCGAATCACACACAGGATTCTAGATCCTTCTTCTACCTCTATAAATTTTTAATTTATTTGGCCAAGGAAAGCAAGCCAAGGCCCAAGCCTGTTATGTAATGCATAGTGATTTATGTTCTCCAGTGCTTGTTTTATCTATTCCACTATTTCTGACTAAGTAATCTTGTTGTTTCTCCATTTGTCTGTCTCTCTGAAATTATTCTTTGGTATTGCCATCTAAGTCTCTGAGTATGAATCCGCTATGTGTTATGTATGCTCTGGTCTAACAACTAGTATCAGAGCGAAGTTCGAATATCCACCATGCAAGCCGCTTAGTGCCATTGCCTTGCTCTGGCAGCGTTCTTTAAAACGTTGGTTGTTACCCTGGAGCTGTTGAAGGATCTATCCAGGAAATAGCTGAGGAATGCTAGAACTAAAACACAGTTACTGCAAGAAAATCAAGGTCGTGGATCTATGTTGAAACGTGTTGCTGGAGTTTGAAAAGTGGAGATCCGTGGAGATTGGAGTTGAAACGTGGTGTTCGTAAGTTTTTTTTACATCAAGCTTGCACGTATACGTCAAGTTTTTTTTCTCAAACCAACATATGTATGTGTGAAATGTGAAAAGGTTAAAACATTATACATGTTTTTACATTTATTATGAAACATATATAATTATATGTTGGAATTTTGAAAAGTATATTTTAAAAAGGAGCAGGAATTTTGAAAAGGGTATTTTAAAAGGAGGAAGGTCATTATTACTAAAGAGTAATAATTAAAGTTTTATTTTTAAGTGGAGTTTTTTTGTTTTGGGGCGTGAATTTGATTGAAAATGGAGAGAATAGTTATAGATATGGAGAAGTTGAGCAGGACTAATTTTTCCCTATGGAAATCACAAATGGAGGATATACTTATTTTAAAGGATCAATATTTTCCAATTGAGGGAACAACAAAGAAACCCTCATCGATGATAAATGAAAAGTGGAATAAGCTAGATAGAAAGGAAATTGTAACAATCCGCCAATATTTAACAAAGAATGTGTATTTCAATTTGTCCAGAGAAGATACGGCTGAAGGATTATGGAAGAAGCTCCATGATTTATATGAGAAGAACATAGCATAAAACAAAGTGTTCTTGATGAAGAAGCTTTATAATCTCAAAATGAAGAAGGGTGCTTCAGTTGTTGCGCACTTGAATGCATTTAATATTATTACTAATCAACTTGCCTCTGTTAAAATCATTTTAGATGATGAAATTAGAGCTATTTTGCTAATGTGTTCTATGCTAGACAGCTGAGAAAATTTAATTGTAGCTATGAGCACTTCAACAACTACAGGGAACCTGAAGTTTGATGATGTGATCAGCAATTAAATGAATAAGGAGCTGTGACGCAAGTCAATTGCGGAAAACCAAGGAGGACAGGCTCTAGCTCTAATTGATCATGGTAGGAGAATGGATCGAGGCCGACAAGGGCAATCAAGATCGAGAGGCCAATCAAAATCAAGGAGAGGAAGGATCATCTGCTTTCATTATGGAAAACATGGGCACATGAAGAAAGAATGTCGTTTCTGGAAGAAAGGAAAAAAGGATCAGAGACCGTCCAATACAAATCACAAGTCATACAGCACAAATGAAGGTGAGACTACTGCTGTAGCCATATATGGTGATGTGTTGTTTACTGTTTCAGTAGAGGATGCATGTGTATATACATCTAGCAGTAGCTTTGATTGGATCCTTGACTCTGGGGCATCTCACCATGTAACCCCATGTAAAGATAGTTTTGTTTCATATAATCCTGGTGATTATGGTAGAGTGCATTTGGGGAATAATCATTTTTGCAGTATTGTTGGAGTGGGAGATGTCCAGATCAAGATGAAAGACGGAAAAGATATATTGTTAAAACAAGTCAGGCATGTACCAGAGATGCACATGAATTTAGTCTCTATGGGACGGCTGGATGATGAAGGCTATTCGACAAGCTTTGGAAAAGGAGGCTGGAAAATTAGCAAAGGTGCATTGGTCATAGCCAAAGGATCCAAGACAGGAACATTATACACATTGAAGACACTGATAGGAAAATCAGATTTGGCTACTGTCACAAAAGAAGTTAATTCAGCAGATCTGTGGCATAAGCGCTTGGGTCACATGAGCGAGAAGGGCTTAAAAATCCTTGTTGATAAGAATTTATTGCTAGGTTTGAAATCCTACAGTATTGATCTTTGTGAGCATTGTATATATGGTAGACAAAGAAGGGTTTCATTCCTTAGAGGTGACCATGACAGAAAGAAAAATTTGTTAGAATTGGTACACTCAAATGTGTTTGGACCTGTTAACATCAAATCATTAGGAGGAGCATCATATTTTGTAACATTTATAGATGATGCATCTAGGAAATTTTGGGCATATCCTATGAAAAATAAAAGTGAAGTGTTTGGAATATTTAAAAAATTCTATGTTGTTGTTGAAAGAGAGACTAGCAAATTGCTGAAGTGTTTAAGAACAGATAATGGTGGAGAATATTGCTCAAATGCATTTAAGGAATATTGTAACAGGTTTGGCATAAAGCATGAGAAGACTGTGCCCGGTACTCCTCAACAGAATGGTGTCGCAGAAAGGATGAATAGCACCATTATGGAAAAGGTGTGAAGTATGTTGTCCAATTCTGGTTTGGAGAAGAATTTTTGGGCACCGCTTGCTACTTCATAAATAGATCTCCAACTACAACCTTGGATTGCGGTATCCCTGAAGAAGTTTGGACTGGTAAGAATTTGAATTATTCTCACTTGAAAATCTTTGGATGTGAGGCATTCGTACATATTCCCAAAGAAAATAGAACTAAGATAGATGAAAAATCTATGAAATGCATTTTTTTGGGATATGCGGATGAAGATCTTGGTTATCGTCTATGGGATCCAGTCAAACATAAAATTATTAGAAGCAGGGATGTTATTTTTAATGAGTCAGAAATGTTCAAGAGGACTGTAGGTGAATTGGAGGTCAAGAAGGTTATTGACAAGTTTGAAGAGCAGCAGGAAAACATACCACCAATACAAGAAAATGAACAACAAATTCAGGAGCATGAAGAACAACAAGTGGAAAATAATGAACAATAAGAAGAAGGAACCTTGCAGGAACCTTTACAAGAGATTCAACCTGAGAATGCACCACCACAGTTGGTTCGCAGATCTTCTAGGCCTCATAAGCCTTCACAAAGGTATCCTCCTTCAAACTATATTTTGTTGACTGATGAAGGTGAACCTAATTGTTTTCAAGAAGCTTGTAAAGTTGAGCGCAGTAAAGAATGGAAGAAAGCAATGGAAGAAGAAATGAACTCTTTGCAAGAAAACAAAACTTGGGAGTTGGAAAACCTCCCAAAAGGAAGAAAGGCTCTACAAAAGAAATGGGTGTACAGGATTAAGCATGAAGGTGACGAAAAGAATGAGAGTTATAAAGCAAGGCTGGTGGTGAAAGGTTTTGCCCAAAAAGAAGGTATTGACTTCACTGAAATTTTCTCACCTGTTGTTAAAATGTCATCCATTAGAGTCATTCTTCGTTTAGTTGCTGCTTTAGACCTAGAATGTGAACAGTTAGATGTAAAAACTACTTTCCTTCATGGTGAATTGGAAGAAGAAATATATATGGAGCAGCCAGAAGGCTTCATAGAAAAAGGCAAAGAAGACCTTGTTTGTAGGTTGAAGAAGAGTCTCTATGGGTTGAAACAAGCACCTCGACAATGGTACAATAAATTTGATTCATTCATGTTGGAACATAGTTTTTAGAGGTTGGAAGTTGACCATTGTGTCTATATCAAGAGGTATGATTAACGAAAGTATGCCATATTATTGTTATATGTGGATGACATGTTGATTGTTGGGCATGATAAGAATAAGATCAATAGGTTGAAAAAATATTTGGGTAGCAAATTTGCAATGAAGGATTTGGGACTAGCACAACAGATATTGGGCATGCGGATTATGCGTGACAGGAAAAACAAAAGGTTGTGGCTGTCACAGGAAAAATATATCAAGAAGGTGCTTGACAAGTTTAATATGAAGGATGCCAAGCCAGTTGGTACACCCCTTGTAGCCCACTTCAAGCTAAGTACTGAATTATGTCCTAGTGATGACAAGGAGAAAGAAGAGATGAGCAGAATTCCTTATGCTTCAACAGTTGGCAGCTTAATGTATGCCATGGTATGCACATGACAAGACATTGCATATTCAATGGGAGTAGTGAGCAGGTTCCTTACCAATCTAGGCAAACAACATTGGCAAGCAGTAAAATGGATTTTAAGGTATCTCAAGGGTACTAGTCATTATTGTTTATGTTTTGGTCATGATGCGACTGTGCTTGAAGGATTTACAAATGCAAATATGGCTGGAGATATGGATACCAGAAAGTCCACTACATATTATTTGTATACATTTGCAGGTGCAGCAGTATCTTAGGTGTCAAGGCTACAAAGAATAGTAGCTCTTTCTACAACAGAAGCAGAGTACATAGCTGCAACAAAAGCTTGTAAAGAGATGTTGTGGATGCAGCAATTCCTAGGAGAGATAGGAATAAAGCAGGACAAGTGTGTGTTATATTGTGATAGTCAGAGTGCCATTCACTTGGCGAAAAACCAAGCACATTGACTTAAGGTACCATTGGATCCGGCATGTGTTGGAGGAAGAACAGTTATCCTTGGAAAAGATCCATACAGATAGGAACCCTGCTGATATGTTCACTAAGATTCTACCACGAAATAAACATGAGTTATGTAGAGGCATGGTAGGACTCGGTGTGACTTGATTCATATTTGGCTTCAAGTGGGAGAGTAACAACATAACACTTCCGAGAAAAATAAACATGAAAGGAGATATAACCAACCTAAACTTTAAAATACAATCGAGAATACCACTTTTAATTTTGTTTTAAAATAATGTCAGTTTGTTATTAAAAATTGCTTAAAGTTTGAATTAATCTTTTAAGCTTGTTTTCGCATAATGTAAATAGTAAAATTGTTATTAAAAGTTTATTTCAAAAGTTCAAAGTTTTTCTTACTTATCTTACTCGAAGTTATACTAAACATTTTAAAATCATAAACACTTCCCAATTTTTTAAATGGAATTGTTATAAAAAGTTTACGATAAATGTGATGATCCAACGGTAGAAAGTAGTGGGATCCAACGGCGGAAGCCAAAACTAAGATTCCGTTAATGAATAGTCCAATGTGTTAGAAATGTTTAAACTCATATTTATATTTTATTTGTATTCTAATTTTGGACTTAATTTGAATTACAATATTCATTTTATTTATTTGTTGTTTACAAAATTATGTTATATAATTTTATTTTGTATTCTTTATTTGATTAGTATTTAAGTTTTCATTCACAAATATAAAGAGTATAAAGCCATTGTTAATATCAAGCAACCATTAAAGCTATACAAGAAGTAAATAGTTTTAAGCAAATGTTTTCTTCCTTCGTCTTATAAATCAAAGTGTTTCAATATTTCACTTTTAAAACGAAGGGTTTTTTTAAATTTACTTTCTTACATTAAGGAAATAAGTAGGTAGTTATTTATTTGTTTTGCTTTTCATTTATTTTGTGAAGTTGTAATCTTTAGGATTATTCTTTGAGGGTTGTACCCTGTAACATACACGTATGTTAAATTTTTTTTCCTGTGGCTTACAATTTTCTTGACAAAAGCCCTAGGTTTGGGTTATGTCATTCTTGGTGTAGACTTTATCTTATTTGTGTGACTTAAAATAATAGGGAAAGTGCTCCCAACACTTCTTACAAGTCACTGAGAAGGCTAAAGGTGTTGTTGTCTGAAGCAACCTATTTTGAAACATCAACAATCTTATCGTGATTATCGGGCTAGACATATTAACATCTTGAGGCCTATAGTGGGACGCTTATTTTAATACATACGTATGTTTTGATACGTCAAGGGTTGTTTCCATGGGAATATATCTAGTATATTGAGCCATGCTTCCTTTCTTATATTTTACTCCTTTGGCAAATGGATATATATCTTATTTATTGTTGGTTTGGATCACATTTATGATCAAGTTCAAATATTCACATTGTGGGGTCTGGATTAGATGATCTGTGTATGTTGGTTGTGATGGGGTTGTTAGACATTGCAACACTGGAGACATTTGGCACATTCATGCATAGTCCTAGCACTCCTAAGGAGGAGGTGTAGATCTGGGAAATGCAAGTGGCGAAGGATATTTTTGCACTTGGTTTGATTGGGAACATATCGAGAGGTTGCATTATGGACCCTATTTTTCCTAATCCTGGGTATCCTACTGTCTTTGATTATGCGGGGAGGCTTTCTTCTCGACATGTTTCATTTCATAGATTGCGGTGCACTCTTGAGCTTCAAAAGCTTTCAAGGTCAACAAGGCAATACAAGAGCCTAGATTTGGCCGTGATATATACTAGGATAGGGTTATTGGTTTATGTCAACATGTGTTGGTCGACAAGTTGTGTTTTAGGAAAATGAATGGTATGTAGATGTCAGACAAGGTGGAAAATTGCATTTGGTGCCTGTCCTAAATTGTAAGCCTCATATCAACATTTTATTCAACAAGTGGTAATGTTTCCATTTTCTACACTCTGAGGGTGTGGAATAGATTTTGGGGACCTTTGGATGTCTGGATGCACTTTTTTGGATTTATAAAAATGGGATGTTGGTTCAATCCACTAAAGTAGGTGCTGAAACAAACATTTACCTTGGTCAAGCTCCAAAGACTCCCATTTGAGCTCTGGAATATGAAGACATTGATGGCCATTGGGAATTCTCTTAGACGTTTCATTTTCTTGGATGACCATAGCCTCTGGAACATGGATAAATAGATTGTTAAATTAAGATAACAACAGTATGTTTTGTGCTTAGCACAATTAATTCAATGTACTTTTGAGTAGCCCAATGAGAATTTTCAAATTAGTTTCCAATAGCAATCACATTTACCATAAATCACGTTAGCAGTAACTATAGATAGAACATAAAATAAAAATACAAAAGACAAGCCAAGATGAGAGGACACTAGATTTGGCAGATGCCAGGGAAAAACCCCAATGTGAAGAAAACCCTTTGACCAATCCTTCTGATTATTATATCAAATGTTCAACAAAGAAAGAGAGTACAAAATAAAAAATTGACTTTCCAAATCAAAGTCAAAACAGCCCTGTCAAATCTGTAGTCAACTGTAGTCAAACTCAACCTTAACCAGAAATTCAAAAATGGTTAATGTGGCAGTCAAACATTCCACTTGAAGCTCAGTCAAACCTAGTAAAATTCAACCTTCATTGCTAGTCAATGTCAGCCTAAAACAATCCTTCAAAGTCTAGTCAAATTTGTTCAAAGGAGAGAGAAAGTATGTTGTAATTTTTTACAGTGAAAGTTACAGTCAACATTGGTCAAAGTGCCCATATTTTCTCGATTTAAGTGCCAAGAAATTCATCTTAGAGAAATAGAAATAATCCTCCAAAAATCGCAATCAAATTCGGTCAAATAGTCCTTGGTCAACGCTAGTCAAACTTGGTCAACTCTTGAAATTTTCGGCAATACAATTTCTTCCAGAAATTCAACCTCCTTGTTCCACATGTGTGAAGAGAGGGAATTTCCAATAGTTGTACAAACCAATGAGAGAAGTAGAGAGAAGAATGTGTGAGTGATGATGATGCCAAATGACGTGAGAGGTCACTTGTATTTATACAAGTCATTGAGGGTGAAGTGACATGTCCAGTGGGCTTCATGAGCCTACATAATGGTGTGGCCAACTTGAACATTTTGCACATGTCTTGGCATAAATTCAAAAACACACTTGTCCAAATTAAATGATCTTTATATCAATTTTGGTCTTCTCGAATACAGGAATTTAATGCAATCATCATCTACATAAAATGAGTTGTCCAAAGGTGTAATTTGGCCCTAATTTCCAATTTTAACACTCCCTCTCAAAAAAGGAGAATTCCACCTGCCAATCCATCCATTATCATCGATCATCATGACATCCTATCATCATGTACCATCTATGTATCTCATCTCATATTTTCTCTCCTAAACACTGATATGAACAATGAAGAAGAATCGATCGAGAGTGAGTCACAAGACCTTACCATTCTCCACAGGCAAAAGTTAGTCCATAGGTAGAACTTGAATCAAACTTGATCCTAGATCAAGTTGGTGAAAACCATGCATCCTTGTCATAGGCAGTACGATAGTACATTATGCATCCATCGGTAGTGCTATGGTCCCTAACCACTTTTACCAACTCATTGCCTAGATGAGAGGTACTTCCCATGAGTCCCATACTACATGGGCAGGATGTATGCTAGGGCATCAGCAAGAGAAGGTGAACCACTCATCTTGCTCATATGCCATAGGAGAAAGTGAAACACTCATCCTATGCATATGTCAATCGTAGGGGAAGGTGAACCATTCACCTTACACACATGTGTCATCAATTGTAGGGGAGGGTGAACCACTCACCCTACACACATGTCAACCATCATGGGGTATCACAGGGGAAGGTGCACCACTCACTCTGTAGACATCGAACAAATAGGGGAAGGTGAACCACTCACCTTATGGTCACTTATAGATTTAAGAAGTACCCCAAGCCCCCAAGAGCTCCCAGAGCTCAATGTTCAACTCAATGTTTTAAATATTTCATTTTTAAACAGAGGGGTTTTATTTCAATTTATTTAGTAGATTAAAGAAATAAGTAGGTAGTTATTTATTTGTTTTGATTTTCATTTCTTTTGTGAAGTTGTAAGCTCTAGGATCATTCCTCGAGGGTTGGAACCCATGATACACACGAGATCGTATGCTACAAATTCTTCCTTATGGGCTACACTTCTCTTGACAAAAGCAATATGTTTGGGTTATGCCATTCTTGGTTTAGACTCTAGCCTATTTTTGTGGATTAAAACAATAGGTTAAGTGCTCCCAACACTTCTCCCAAGTCATTTAGAATTCCAAAGGTGTTGGTGTCCAAAGTATATTTCAAAACATTAACAATCCCATCGTGATTACTGGGCTAGACATATTAACATCTTGAGGCATGTAGTGGGATGATTATTTTAATACATACGTATGTATTGATACGTCGAGGGTTGTTTCAATGGGCATATATCTAATATATTGAACCATGATTCCTTTCTTATAATTTCCTCCTTTGGCACATGGATATATCTTATTTAATGTTGGTTTACATCACATTTATGATCAAGCTCAAATATTTACATTGTGGGGTTTGGATTAGATGATCTATGTACATTGGTTGTGATGGGGTTGTGAGACATTGCAACACTGGATACATTTAGCACATTCATGCATATTCTCAACACTCTTGAGGAGGAGGTGTAGATCTGGTAAATGCAAGTGGCGAAGGATATTTTCGCACTTGGTCTAATTGGGAACATATTGGGAGGTTGCATTATGGAACCTATTCTACTTAATTTGAGGTATCATACTGTCTTTGATTATGCGGGGAGGCTTTCCTCCCAACACGTTTCATTTCACAACTTGTGGTGCACTCTTGAGCTTCAAAAGCTTTTAAGGTAAAAAAGGTAATACACAGCCTACATTTGGTCGCGATATATACTAGGATAAGATTATTATATTATGACGACATGTGTTGGTCGGCAAGTGGTGTTTTAGGAACATGAATAGTATGCAGATGTCAGACTAGGTGGAAAAGTTCATATGGTCCATGTCCTAAAATGTAATCCTCATATCAACATTTTATTCAACAAGGGGTAATGTTTCCATTTTCTACACTCTGAGGATGTGGAATAGATTTTGGGGACCCTTGGATTTCTAGATGGATTTTTTTGGATTTACAAAAATGGGATGTTGGTTCAATCCACTAAAGGAGGTGTTGAAACAAACATTTACCTTGGTTAAGCTTCAGAGACTCCCATTGGAGCTCTAGACTAGGAAAACATTGATGTCGATTGGGAATTGTCTTAGATGTTTCATTTTCTTGGATGGCCATAGCCTCTAGAACATGGATAAATCGATTGTTAAATTTAAATAACAACGATATGTTTTATGCTTAGCACAATTACTTCAATGTACTTTTGAGTAGCACAATGTAATTTTCAAATTAGTTTCCAATAGCAATCACATTAATAGTAACTATAGATAGACCATAAAATAAAAATGTAGAACACAAGCCAAGACAAGAGGACACTAGATTTGAAAAATGCTAATGAAAAACCCCAATGTGGGGAAACCCTTTTATCAATTCTTCTTATTATTATATCAAATGCTCAGAAAAGAAAGAGAGTACAAAATTAAAAATTGACTTGCCAAAACAAAGTCAAAGCAACCCTGTCAAACTCATCCCTAACTAGAAATTCAAATATGGTCAACGCAGTAGTCAAACATTCCACTTGAAGCTCAATCAAACCCAGTCAAATTCAGCCTTCCTTGCTGGTCAAAGTTAGCCCAAAACAATCCTTCAAAGTCTAGTCAAATTCGGTCAAAGGAGAGACAAAGTATGTTGTAATTCTCTGTTGTGAAAGTTATAGCCAAAACCTGTCAAAGTGCCCATATTTTCTCAATTTATGTGCCCATAAATGTGACTTATAGAAATAAAAATAATCCTCCAAAAATCGCAGTCAAAGTTTTTCAAAGAGTCCTTGGTCAACACTGGTCAAACTTGGTCAACTCCTTAAATTTTTGGCCCTGCAACTATGTCCATAAATTCAACTTCCTTGTGCCACATATGTGAGAGAGAGAATGCCCAATAATTGTACGAACAAATGAGAGAAGTTGAGAGAAGAATGTGTGAGTGATGATGATGCCGAATGAGGTGAGAGGTCAATTGTATTTATACAAGTCATTGAGGGTGAAGTGACATGTCCATTGGGCTTCATGAGCCTACATAATGGTGTGGATGACTTGAACAATTTGCATATGCGTGGGAATAAATTGAAAAACACACTTTTGCTTGTCCAAATTAGATTATCTTTATATCAATTTTGTCCTCTCGAAAATAGGAATTTAATGCAATCATTATCTCCATCAAATGGGTTGTCCCAAGGTGTAATTTGGCCGTAATTTCCAATTTTAACACTCCCTCTAAACAAGGAAAAATTCCACCTGCCAATCCATCCATTATCATTGATCATCATGCCATACTATCATCATGTGCCATCTATGTATCTCATCTCATATTTTCTCTGCTAAACATTGATATGAACAATGAAGAAGAATCGATCGAGAGTGAGTCACAAGACCTTACTACTCTCCACTGACAAAAGTTAGTCTAGAGGTAGAACCTGAATTAGACTTGATCCCAAATTAAGTTTTTGAACATTATGCATCCTAATCATAAGGAGTATGATAGTACATGATGCGTCCATCGCTAGTGTTATGGTCCCTAACCACTTTTACTAACTCATTGCCCAGATGAGAGGTACTTCCCACGAGTCCTAGACTACATGGGTAGGATGTATGTTGGTGCATCAGCAGGAGAAGGTGAACCATTCATCCTGATCATATGCCATAGGAGAATGTGAAACACTCATCCTATGCATATGTCAATCGTAGGGGAAGGTGAACCACTCACCCTACACACATGTTTCATCAATCGTAGGGGAAAGTGAACTACTCACCCTACACACATGTCAACCATCATGGTGTATCATAGGGGAAGATGAACCACTCACCCTGTACACAGCGAACCAATAGGGGAAGTTGAAGTACTCACCTTATGGTCGCTCATAGCTCTAAGAAGTACCCCAAGCCCCCAAGAGCTCAATGTTAAACTCAAGTAGGACCCTCATGGGAAGATAATTCCATGACCCCAAGTCTCTCTCGGAAGGTTAAGAATTTTACCTTCCCTAAGGGCTTCGTGAGGATATCTGTAACATTCTCATCAATCCTTATATTTTGGAGCCTTATTTCTCCCTGTTGTACCATATCCTGGATAAAGTGGCACTTGATATCAATGTGCTTTGAGCAGTTGGGGAACACAAAATTCTCTGAAATTTGAATCCCACTCTGGTTGTTTCACAAGATCATGGTGGTATCCAACATGTGCTCAAATAACTCACTTAAGAGCTTCCTCAACCAAATAGCATCACAACGGGGCATACTAGCTATAATGTATCTGATCTCGATGGTTCTTAAAGCAATGGATTTATGCTTCCTACTCATCCATGAAATCAAAGCAGACCCCAATGAGAAGCAACATCTTGATGTGCTCTTTAGATCCACTACAGTTCCAACCCAATTAACATTAGAATATCTGTATAGCCTCAAATTCCTGGTAGTGTATCTCAGTCCCTAGTTTATTGTGTCGTGGTGATATTTCAAGAGATTCTTAGCAGCAATCCAATGTATGTGACAAGACTCAGCCATATATTGACTCAACGTATCCACAACAAATCATATGTCTAGACAGGAGTTTACCAAGAACATCAAAGCCCCCAAAAGTTTTCTATACTTAAAAGGGTTTGCCAATGCAGGCCTAATAGGGTTTGCCAATGCAGGCCTAACAGCACTACCACATAGCTTCTTAAAGTTGAGTTCCATCAGAGTAAACATAGACTTGGAATCCACCATCCCACATATCTCAAGCAACTTCACAATGTATTTTCCTTGAGAAAGGAAAATCTCACCAGGATTTTTCCAGACCTCCAAGTCTAGGAAGTAATGCATCAGTCCTAGGTCCTTCATCTTGAACTCGAAAGCCAACTCCCTCTTGCATTGATAAATGAGAGGGTGTGCACCTGTCATAAAGAAATCATCTAAATAAAGGACAAAAATGAGAGGCATTTCCTTTTGAATATTGAAGTATAGGTTAGGATCAACATTGCCCCTCGTAAATCCCAGCTTCATAATATAGCTATCAATCCTACCATATTAAGACCTAGGGTCTTTCTTCAACCCATAAAGAGCTTTCTTCAACCTGCATACATGTGTCCTTCGATCTTGTACTTCGAACCCTTAAGGTTGTTCCAAGTAGACTTCCTCCTTAAGTCATCCATGCAAGAAAGTATTCTTAATGTCAATTTGATGTAGGCTCCATCCTTGAGTGGCAACAAGAGAAATAATAGATCAAGTAGTTGTATATCGGGAAACCGGTGCAAATATCTCGTCATAGTCCACTCCTTCCTTTTGAGAGAAGCCTCAAGTAATGAAATTTCCCTTGTATTTCTCAGCACTCCCATCCACTCCATGTTTGATTTTGTATAACCATTTTGAGGTGATTATAGACTTGTCCTTTGGTCTAGCCACCATATCCCAGACATCATTTTTCATGATAGATTCATACTCTTCATTCATCACATCCTTCCAAACTTGGTGCTTTACAACTTCTTCGAATGTACATGGCTCAGTTTTAACAATAGTATTCATATCAACTAAGTACCCTTGATACATGTTGAACTTCTTACTTTCGTAAAATGTCCCTCTTAGAGAAATATGTCTTTCAATCTCTTCAAGAGTATCTTTGAGTAAGGTAGAGGGATCACCATGAGGTGGATCAATGGGATCCATCGAGCATAGGTTCATTTAATGGTGGCTCATCCTAATTTTCTGCAGCATTGTCATTATCCTTCCTTGGAATGGGGACATCTCTGGATTTCCCAAGGGAAGTGTCTTCATCGAAGGTGAGATCATGGCTTACTTCCACATTTCTTTGACCAGGCACATAGATTCTATATGCCTTTGAATTTTCACTATAGCCCACAAATGTACCTTTCTTCCTAAATGCTTCTAACTTGTTTCTTTTCTCTTTAGGCACATGAAAATACACAAGACAACCAAATATTCTAAAATAAGAAACATTATGTTTCTTACAAGTGAAAACTTCTTCGATTGTCTTGAAATCAAGTGTTTGATGTGGGCTCCTATTTTGAGCATACACGATAGTGTTGGCAGCTTCTCCCCATAATAAATTCAATAGACCTTAATCATGGATCATGTGATGGGTGTCCTCCATAATTGTTCAATTCTTCCTTTCAAAAACTTCATTTTTCTCAGGAGTGTATGGAATAGTTATCTCCCTCTTAATGTCATCTTCTCTTCAAAATTCATTGAATTCATTTGATTCATATACGATTCCATTGTCGGTCCTCAATATTTTGATCTTCTTCTCTGTTTGATTCTCCACCAAGGGTTTGAAAGAACGAAACCATTTGAGCACTTCAACGTTCTTCTTTAATAAATAGATCCATGTTTTGAGAGAGAAGTCATCCACAAAAATTTCATAGTATAAGTATCCTCCCAATGATGTAATGGGTAACATACCAAATAGGTCAGAATGGACCAATTGAAGAATATCGATAGTTTTGATTTCACTTGAAGGGAATAGTCCCCTTGTGAGTTTCCTAGCTGCATAATCCTAGCAAACTCCTTCATCATTCATGTTCAAATCGGGCATGTCCGTGAACATCTTCCATACCCCAGGTAAGGCTTTGTAATGTAACTGGGTGAACCTTTTGTTCCATAGCTCAGATTGAAGTGAAACATCACAATTCAAGGCTCCCAAAGGACTTCCTCCAACTTGATAAAGACCATCAACTCTAAATCCAAGTGTCAATGCATATTTAAGGTTTCTTTTCCAAATACGTACCTTTCCATCAATGGATGCTACCTTGAAGCCTTTATCTTCCATCGCAGAAATAGACACCAAGTTCTTCTTCAAATTGGGTACATACAATACTTCTTGTAGATGAATGGTTTGACCTTGATTCAAGTGAAGAGTAACAATACCTATCCCTTTCATGGGGTAGGTGGCATTATCTCCATGGATGATCTCAAAATTAATATTCCTTTCAATCAAATTTGAGAGGGATTCTTTGTACCCAGTGAAGTTCATGAGGCTCCACTAACAAAAAACCAATGATCCAAAGTGTCTAGAGGAGAGGCAATAGATAGAGCGGAAATAAGATAAAATTCCTTTTGTTTTTCTACAACATTACTTTCCTCATACCTAAATTTTCTTGATCTTTTAGGAGGTTGACCATTTCCATATTAAGTAGTGTGAGCATTCCTTTTTCCTTTCTTATTGAACCTGTTGATCCTGTGATTTCCATTTCCTTTGTTTGTGTTGTTGTCATCATCCCTTCGAGATTTCTTCTTGTGAGGACACTCTCTGCATAGTTGTAACAACCCTGGTGAAAAATTCATGTAATAATTTAAATAAAGGAAAAATAAGACCATGGGTAAGGGATACGTATTCCAATTCGAATGTTGGGAAAAGATATCCTAGTGGGAATCACTAGATGTGTGTTTTGGGTAAGGAAAATTGGCAAAGGCTAACGCAAAGGCATTGAAAGGAAAAAAGGCATTTTTGGCACATTTATTTATGAAAATAAAGGAAATTAGGAGAAAAGTAAGGTGAAAGGTCATAGGTTGCATGTGAGGAGGAAATTGAAGGAAAATAATGGGAAATGAAGAAAACGGAGGCCTCATTGATAAAAAGGCTTCTGAGGATCAGTTTGCAAGCTTAGACAGTTTTAAGCTCTTGTTCAGTTCAAGTTTGGATCTATCTCATTATTCTTTCTCTCTCTCTCTCACTCTTGGCTACTTAGAGTTTTCTTAGAGCACTCTAGTTTTGGATCAAGGAAGGAAAAGAAAGAAAAATGAAAGGAAGGAAAGAAATGATCACGGAAGGAAGAGAAGGATCAAGCAGCTTCATGAAGAATACTTCCAGGTAACCTTTTGCATGTGCGATTTCTTAGCTGGTTTAGACATGCATGGCTTTGCATGTTTCTCTATAGTTCTCTTGTTGTTGGTGGCATGGTTTTTCCAGGTTATGACAATGGTTTTTAGCCTAGCCTTGCATTTTTATGGATGTCATGGTATGGGGACGTTTATTTTAGTTTTTGAGCTTTGGTTTGCCGGATGGATTTCAGAATCGGGGGCGAAGGTGGTGTCAAGTTTCATTCCCAAAGTCCAAGGAATCCCTTGATCGGTTTTGGCAGGATACACAGTAAAGCCTGAGGGAGGAGTCTCGGTTTAGGGCTTGTCATTCAGGTTTGTATTGCAGTAATCCTAAGAGACTGGTCTCGGTTTAGGGCCTAGTGATCCGGGATTAGATTACGGTAAAGCATGAGAGATAAGGAGATAGAAAATTCCTCAAGGATAGTGATAGATTCCGAACAACATTCCAAGTTTGGTTCGGTTGTGATTGGAGCACCAGTTTTGGTGTGATCACAGTTTGATGAAGGTAGAGCTAGTTTAACCTATGGATTCCCTTGGTTTTTCTTGGATTGGTTGTTCTATGAGATCCCACATTCATGCGTGGAATATGGCATGGGGGTCACTAGCTGAAAGAAAGATTTGGCTCAGCCATGTCTATGGTCAGGTGGTGCGTGGAAGTCCCGAACCTGGTTAGATTTGCCTATGATTAATAAAAGCTAAGTTATCTTATTTTTGCACTTTTTTATATGTGGATTTTATATTTTTCATATCTCTGATATTTGCATGGTTTAATGTTGGTTACAAGCATGGTTTTATGACTGGTTCATGTCATGGTTATCTCATGTTTTTACTTGTAAATGAATGGATAGTGTATCTATGACCTAATGGATGGAATGGAAGTGAAATTGATAAGGAAACAATGCTTCATGGTGAATCTCAGATAAGTATGAGACCCCTATGCTTAGGACTGTTATTTACCCCTGTAGGTTGCATATTTACTAAGTGTTTGACTAAATGTCTGTCATGGTTAAGCTTGGATAGGTCAAGCACTTGATCAAGTTTTGTGTTAAAGGCTTTGTCTTAGTGTCATCTATTTTCTTGGAAAGTCTTATCAAGTTCTAGGCATTAGTTTGGAGACTAGTCCTAAAAACGTGGCTTAAATCTCGCATCCTCTGGCACAAAACTGGCTGAAAAGGACTCCAGTCTCTCCCTTGTAGGCATTGTGGGACTGACTATAGGGTTCCAGTCACATGCATGCCTTGTCATGGGAGAAAATCTAGTTTTAATTAATTGAAATGCTAGGTTAACTTAGGGGTTGGACACCTAGAGTGGCGGATTAGCTCCTGGGGGTTCTAAAGTACCTGAGGGAGGTCTGTAAGGTCTTGTTTTGTCAACTCCATTTCCTTAAGGTTACCTAGGAGGTTGATTCTTATCATAGTACCCTCTTGTCACATGTTTACCCCAATTGGCTAGTTTCTTGGTTAGATGTGAGAGGAGGGTGTTACAGAGTGGTATCAGAACATGGTTACACTCTCCTTGGGTGAATGTGGTGGTCATGCATTCATGTCAGTTGCATGTGTGACTCCTACACTTTCATTCCATGTGCTTGTTGCAATTCATAATGATTGATCATGATTGTAGTAAGGTTGTCATGAGGAACTTGATGTTGATTTTGTGGAATGCATCGTCAGGAGTATATGACTGGTTATATGATTATATGTAGCTTGATTACATCCTTGTATTTTAAGTAACATTTTTTTATGTTTTATAACATGTATCAGTCTTAAAGGTTGGTTACAAGAATTGATCGTTTATGCTCGACTAGATGCGTTCATACGTATGTGTAGTTGATTTGGCGTTGCTTATGCATGTTCATAGTTGCATGTGGCAATGTATACAATGGAGTAATGACTATTATCATGCATGAGGTCATGGTTTGTGAAGTTGATATGGTCATGCATTGATGACTCGACTCTAGCTAGAATGATGTGAATATGGTTTGGTATTCATGTGTTATATGCCTATATGCAGTTGTCATGCACGTATCATCTTGGTTATAGTTATGCATGGATAGTAGGTAAAACATGCCTTGTGAAATCATGGTATGCAATTTAGGTTATCAAGGTGATATTGGTATATTATGATGCTAATGTGTTGAATGAGGTAAAGCAAGAGATGTAGATCATCAAAGTGAAGTTACAGTATTGGACTTCAAGGCAAGAGCATGTCATCATACAGGTTTGTATGTTGGTCACGCAGGTATGTAGGTTAAGGATTGTTATATGCATTAGGGTTATACACATTATGTTTATGTACATGTCTTTTGATGTTATGGTTACGTACATGATAGGTGATAGTTGATTAGCATAGTCAAATGCACATGAGTCAAATAGTCAAGAATGATGGTAACATGTGGTTGTATGCATTGCTATTTTTTTTTTTTATGTTAGATAACTTGATGATTAGGTTATATGTTGTTGATGAGCATGATATATAACTTATTGTTATTATATGTTATTAACTTGATGATTAGGTTTATTTCATTGGGATCTTGATGTGGTAATTTGGATTGGTCATATGTGTGTTGGTTATGTTCATTGAATTGAAGATCTTGATGTTATATGTATTGCGTTAACTTGGTTTGACCTATGTAAATGGTTATGGTTACAATATTCAGGTATGAGCCGACATATTTGTGATATGGTGTCGTACTAATCTAGATCGATCGTACATATGTGATTTCTATGCGTAGATGACAAATGCTTATGAGCTTATGATGTGAACATATTAGTTAGAGAATGTTATGGATATCATGATTTATGTTTGAGTTGATATGTTGTGAAGTTTCATCGTGCTAACATGGATTGATTGTGCAGACAAAATCGCCTCCCCTAAGATACATTAAGGTATGATTTTGCTTATGTCATATAATTGGTACTTGACCTTTTGATTATGTTGTCTAGTTGATTTATTTAACATGGTATGGCTGAAAGTTGGTTGAATGCTTGATGAATTTCTTAGTATGAGTATGTGTTCAAATGATTTTGTTTTAAGATGATTGTACTAACATATATGTGTTGAGACAATTGATGTGTATTTGAATGTAGTTGACAGTTGTAGCATTATGTCTAATGACTATGAGTTGACTATGGATTATGACACAATTGTTTGTAAAGGTTGATTTCAAATTGATAGGTATAATTGTCTTGATATTTGGAATATGTAGTTGACACGTGTGAACAGTGGCAGGAAACATGCTAGGTATTAGTGTGACAAGGTAACACTTGATGTGTTTATATAACTAACAGTTGGGTGATGTGATAGTACATAGTAAGCCTCGATTATAACTAGGTAAGAGGTAAAAGAAAGAAATTGGACAAGAATTCATTTCATTATTTTTGGAAACCCTAATTCCAAAGGATGAGTACTTTGCATTCAGGAAGTCTTATTAACCTTGATTTGTCTGAAATTATGTGGATATGTGCTATATTCATGGACATGTAATTGACATAGTTAAAATTGGATTTTTCAAGGGAATTGGAGTCCCTTGAGAGATGGCATGGATGTGTTCAGCTACAAGGAAACGTGCTTGGTACAAAAAGATAAGGTATCTGGTGTATTTTTATATTTATCTATGCACTGACAGTTATGTATTTATGGCAGTATGATGCAGGGGATTGCATAAAAAATAAATTTCCATGAAATTTTGAAGAAGGCTCTAGTTGAGCTTTCCTTGAACCATGGGGATTGAGTCATGGTGTCTATTGTTAGTCTTGTGCTTTGGTATTTTTTGATTATTGCACTTGATTTTTTATTTTGTTTGTGTCTGGTGCATAGTTATGCCACTTTGTTGTAGTGTCTAGTTGTTAATGGTTTTAATGGTTTTTCTTCTTGGTTGTTTCTTGGTATTTCCTTTTATGTTTTGAGTCTTGGGAGTTGTTTGGGAAAGAGGAAAGTTAATGGAGCTTGTGGAGATCTGTGTGGTATCCAAAATCCTGTAATATAAGACTCAGACAAAGCTCTATATATGAGTAAGCGCAGCGGAAAGTAAGACTACAACAATCGGTTGGATAGGTTGGTCCATAGTGGTAAATAGACTGTGGCAATACAAACATTTGAAAGGTAACTAGAAAAGGTAAAGTAAATGAATCTGAGGTGTCAAATGCCTTGCCTTTGTTGGGAACGATTTTTCTCAATGATGTGCATGTTGTGCATAAATAAAGGAAGTTCTCTTAACCTAGACCTTATGTTATCTGGTAATTATGTTATGAACATGATTATGCTGATGTTTATATATGTATACATGTATGTATGTATGTCTTTGTCTGACAGAATGATGATTATTTTATGTTAATGATTATATATATATGTGTGTGTGTGTGTGTGTGTGTGTGTGTATGTATGTATGTATGTATGTATGTATGTATGTAATTGTCTGACAAGGTCATCAGGAATCGTCCTTGTGGAGGAATGATTTCTTATGCAGGCGAATGGAATGAAGAAGTTCCTAGTCTTACGAGGAATAATTGAGAAGAGTAATCATGACAAATATACAAGGTTAGTATCATATCATTATGAGTTGATATTATGTGATTATATTATGTCTGTGTTATGGACAGGTTATATTGAGGGATGCAACAGTGAAATGAAAGCAGTGTGGTCTATGACATGCTGGGAAAAGCATGGATAACAAACTGCAAGCAAGGTTGCTTGGTAAAGGCAGTGTGGTTTCAGATGTGGGGTACTATTGTTGTGCACATGTTGCAAAGGTGATGTTATGTGCATGTAGTGTTGTGTGGATATTTCATATGCAGTGTTGGGTATAGATGGTGCCACATAGATCTTGGATATGCAATATTGTGTGAAGATGATGCTATGTACATGTTGGATATGCAATGCTATGTACATGTGGTGTTGTGTGCATATTGTACATGTGGTGCTATGTACATATGGTTTTGTGTACATGATTGTATAAGTGGTGTTGTGTGCATGTCGTGTTGTGTACATGTTGTACAAGTGGCATTATGTGCAAGTGGTGTTGTGTACATGTCGTGCATGTGGCGCTTTGTACATATGGTATCATGTACATGCCGTGCGTATGGTATTGCGTACACGATGTATAGTGGTGTAGTGTACATGTGGTGTTGTGTACACATTGTGCAAGTGGTGCCATGTACATGTGATGTTGTGCATGCATTGTGCAGGTGGTTGCAGTATAAAGGTGGTACTGTGTACATGTGGTACATATGGTACTGGTGTAAATGCATTTATTTCATGGTGTTGTATAACGTGTGTAGTTGTATGTGTGTGATTCACACTATGTGTAAGTGCACATGGTTGAGGAGAAGGCATTGTGTGTTTGTCTAGTGTGGCAACCGATCTGGAGTGCATACGGAATAAAGACAAACGTAGAAGCTAAGGATTGATGAAAGTATAAGTATCAATATTTTAATTCAGTTTTATTATGCATGTGATTTATGACTATGGTATATGATGATTATATATGATCTATGATTTTGGTTTATGATGGTTACATGTGATTTATGATTTTTGTAGGATTTAACCCCATACAAAAATTACCTGCATATGAATTCTAAAACACAGAAAATAAACAATGCAAGAGCTTAACACATAAAATACATATACACAAAGATTTCCCCCTGGATCCCAAAACTAGGACTACCAGCTTGATTTTTCATTATATTCCTTTCAATGTTACAATACATATTTATACATGCCGAAGCATCCAATACCATGGACCGAAAACCATCGCGTCCAAAACCATGGATCAAAAAGCATAGGTAGGTTCACCCAACCTAATATAGGGTCCAAAAAAAATTTCTTGGGGCACTTGCCCTGACCCCGTAAGGGGGGCTTCCATGATCCAGGTGGAGTTGGTGGCCACCCACCTATCCCATTTGGACCCCCACAATTGTCTCTTTCAGCTTTTTTCAGTTTCCGTAATTGTAGCACAATTTATTATTTTTTGGCAGTTTTTCGGGTCCTGACTCCGAGTGTTTTTGAGGCCCTAAACGACATTTTTTGGGGAAATTGGGGGCAACATTGGTCATGGGACAAATGTTTTCCTTCCCAAAGTGGTAGTTCTCGGATAGATATTTCTAACGAGCTATCATACGCGTCAAAAGGAGATCGTATGCCAAAGTTACGACCCTAGGAAATTGATGTACCAATTTACCCAAAATGAGGCCCACAATTTGGCATTTCATCTTCTAGGGTCAGGTTTTGGAATGTGAAGGGTTTTCCATTGTTTCTCAACAATAAATAGGCCTTCGAGCCTCATTGTAACACAGTCTGGAACAGTTCAGAGGCATGTAGCCGCCACATCTCTTCTCAGAGATAAGCTACCATTGCCCTAGCTGGTTTATTTCCATTTCTGGTTGTAAGTATATTTCGGTATTTTCCATTAATCAAATGAAGCATTATTTCCGCTACATCTTTATGTATATGGTTATCTCTGTATTTTATTGCATTCTTGTTTAATGTCTGGATCAGTGGTATCAGAGCGGTCTACTTTTTCTCTATTTTTCTTTGCATGTCCCCAACGAGGTCGGGATATAAGGAGTTAGGGCTTGAACTGGTCGAACCTTTCCAAGACCAGCCTCGTAAATCCTGACGGCCTCCCATGGAAAATGAGAAGAAAGACGAAGGGGCAGGAGATCCTATCAAAATCTTGCTCGAAGAAGCCCTCGAACGGCAAAGGAACGTGATGATGGATAACTTTGCGCAGATCCTTCAGCGACTACCCAGAGGTGACGCATCGGCTTCCAGCAGCTACTCTGGAAATGCCACGCCCTTCAAGGTACAAGTTAATTTTGAAATCCCCATCTTCGAGGGTAAAATAGACGCAGATGCCATAGATAAATGGTTAAATCTGCTAGAGGGTTATTTTTCTATTCATGAATTTTCAAGTCGGGAAAAGATTGTTTTCGCTCTCCTCAAAGTAGCCCCCCACGTCAAGGACTGGTGGGAAACCTACTGCGAGTAGAAGGATGAAAGTACCGGCTCACTATTTTCATCTGCACCCACTTCGGATTCATTCTAAGATGCCATCAAGGAGCAGTACTACCCTGTCAAAAGCTATGAGGACAAATACATCAAATGGACCACACTGCGGCAAGGACGAGACCAAGATGTGCTGGAGTTCACAAACATTTTTCATACCCTTTGCACACAGTTGGGTATCAAAAATTCTGAGCTACATCTGGTACTCAAATACTGCGGCTGCCTACACAGATACATCTAAGAAGAGATGGAGTTCTTGAACATCTCTTCACTCGGCACAGCATACCGATATGCTATCAAAATCGAGCAAAAGTTCAAACAGAAGAAGCGAGACTTTGGATCTACAAATTCGAAGCCCAAAGGACAAAGCCAAGGTGGGGTGACCCAAGACAACCCGTTGAAGCCGCAAGAAAAGAACAACATCACGAAACCGAAGAAGGACACAGGAAAGTGGTGTGAGTTCCACAAGAGTGCCACTCATAAGACAAGTGAGTGTCAAACCAAGCAGTCATTGGTGGCCGAGTTGAAGGCTTCCGAATCAGATACATGTTCCGACCCTGAGTTAGAACCCGACAAGGGGAAGGCAAAGGGAAGTAGATCATTGATGCGGATCCCAGTGCCACTGTTGCCATTGCTAAGATCCAGAAGAATGAGCCCGAAGAGCCAGAGGAGGGGGAACGTCTTTTCCACTCACAGATGTGGGTGAAGGGTTCACCACTGCAATTCATTGTCGACAATGGCAGCCAAAAGAACCTTATTTCAGCAGACGTCGTGAAGCGGTTGGGCCTACCGACTACACCACACCCACAACTGTATAGTATTGGGTGGCTTCATGAAGGACGAGATCTCAAATTTCGCTAGCAGTGTCGCCTTCCCTACAGCATTAAACCATTCACAGACGAGGTATTGTGTGATGTTACACTTCCGGATGTTCGCGATGTACTATTAGGCCAGCCATACTTGTGGAGGCGACATGTTGTGTATGAGTCAAGGCCTCGTGCTGTCATTATTTCTTTGAATAATTCATT